>CAJNYU010001975.1:0-12896 GCA_905331475.1 Rotaria socialis | reverse complement strand
CATATATTTCCCCATTTCGCTTGAATCTTTCCATTTTCCCCCTTTCTCCCAACAACACACCAAGAGGCACTTAGAAGAAAGTATAGTGTAGCAATACGCTTAGTCCACCGTGCCCCATTCGTTCGCGCTAAGGACCTTTTGAGTTTTACCCGAGAAGAATCGCTTGATACTTATGTCAAAGATTATATCTCGAAAATATTAAAAAAGATGTGTTCTTCAGATTTAGGTTCTTCCTTATTTCTTGAAGATGTATTCCTATGGGATAATTTCCATAAGCTAGCTAAAGATGGTGTTGGCCATCTCTTTATGTTGAAGCGGGTTAAACATTTAAAGTTAAAACACCGCTCACTTCTCCTAGACTGACTTGATTTTAATGAACAAAGTGATAATTAGGAATATAGGAAAGAGTGAACACGAAATCCTAGTTTATTAATAGCCCCTTAACATTCTACCTCAACCTTTACAACTCCCGCTACTTGTATTCTCTGTTCATCTCGTTACCGCTTTCATTTGCTTCATGTATCTTTACCCTTGTTTCTCCCTTTTTGTTTTGTTTTCGTTTTTTATTCTGTTGTTTCTTCCTTTTTTCTTTTTTTTGTCTGTTACTACCTATCCCTCCCGTCCCTCCATGTTTCTCTGTTTTTGTAAGCACTTCCGAGTATGACAATAAAAAGAGCATAAACCAAGCAACAAACTGTTAACAATAGCCGTGTAAAGACACTGGATAGTTGGTAATGAATCTGGTAGATTTAGATGAATAAATTCATACAAATTTATTCCACCCAACAGGAAAAGTGTAAGTGCAAAACGTTTTATATGATCCGGATATCGATAACGACTTTTGGTTGCATAAGATTTGAGAATGTATTTTCAATAAACTTGAATAGAAAGGTTAGTTTTGAATCAAAAATGTCTTCAGAATTTTGAATATACTTTAAAATTTGCTGCATAAATGAAAAATTTTTAAGCGTTTCATAGGATGTAAGAATATCATTGTTGACTTCATGCAATCTGAATTTGGTTCAGTTTACGAAGATCTTTTATAAGTGTTTCCGTTTTAATCATTATTCCTGGTTTAATTATAAATGAACCATCATTAAGATAAATGACAATGTTCTCTTTTACTGAGCGGAGATGCTGAGATTCGAAACTGAAGAATGAGATAATATTGTCAATACGTAGTGAACTGTCAACAGAAGATATTTCTTGGATTTTCAAAAGCTCGACAGCAACATGACCACATTTTTTTTTGGATAAATTGATAAAACTCATCATCGTGAAGAAATAGTACATCATCAGGAACAGTAATAGCAGTTGACATTTCAGTTGATCAAAATTGTGTTAAAAATCTAGATGATTATGTAAAAATCTTATGAATAAATAATTTTAAAACATTAAAAATATAGTATAAAAAGTTTTTTCAGGAAAAAGAAATGATAAACTTAGTACGAATGTTTCTTTAGAATAAGATGCTATAGGTTCAGAAACACTGTTCTATTGTTTACACAAGTGGAGAAATATTTTTCTACTTAATCGTTTAAATTATTTCCAATAAAGCTTATGGTCTTTATAATTTGTACAAAGTTATTATCTTTTCGTGTCATATTTTGTGAACATCTTTCACACATCGTTGAGTCGATATTAATCTTGATTATTATAGATGAAGATAATTTTATTTCAAAACTATGATTGTTCACTAAAAATTAAGATATATAAAAAGAAATATGTCCATCTAAACGATTCGTTTTCTTTTGATCGGTTGATCCTTAGAAGAATTAAGTGAACCATGCCGTTTTCTAATCGATGACCTTGTTGCGTTGTCATTGATAGTAACAGAACGAGAATCAAGAGAAGCATAAGACGGCGTATTCTTCTCTGTTTCCTCTAATGGTTCAATGTTTTCTTCTTCATTTATACTTGAACATTTTCTTTTAATGGTGATGGATTTTTTTGTCTTGAGGTGACGATAATAGTTGAACACCTAGAAAATAAAAAACACATTTTATTTTATTTGAAACTCACATAATGAAAAAATTGTAGCTAATCAACGTCTCGATATACTGTCGACGATTCTCTTTCTACTTTTACTAGAAGCTGCTAGTCAGTCATTTATTAAAACCATCATGACTAAATCAATATGATTATCAGAAAAAGAAATGTTGGGCTCTTCTTAATATATTTCTTATTAGCAAGTAAAATATTCTTATTAGATATATTTGATCTGAATACTTCATGTTTATCAGTATTTTCACCTGGTAAGTTGTATGAACCAACTTTAAGGTTGCTTTAACACCACAAGCACAACGAATAAAAGCTTTATCAGGATTCACAGAAACAGTAACATTATAGTCTATTCCTTGGACAAGAACAAAGTCTGCATTATAGTCTATTCCTTGGACAAGAACAAAGTCTGCATTATAGTCTATTCCTTGGACAAGAACAAAGTCTGCATTAAAGTCTTTTTTCTTGTTTTTCTCAATCCATTCATTAATCATGAAAACAATGCGTTTAGTGTGAGAATCAGAGAATGTGGAAACATCCATTGAAGCAATCCTTGATTGTGAACATATGGAATCGGAACATGCTGAAAATGAATTGGATGCTGTTGTGCTATTGTTGGTATCATGGATATTAGTTGCAGAGCAAGTGGATAAAGTTTGGCAGCTTCTGCCTTGTCTTGCTGTTCGAATCATTTCATCTTTTTTCTTTGTCAAAAGTTCAGTCAAATAGGAAAATGAGCTTTTAATACCAGGGAGAACTGTATAGTTGTTGTCATCAAGTTTGAGACAAAGGGATTCTTTGTATGGAATTAAAGCACTTGAATCTAATTTAAGAATATTGAGAACATTGCAACAGTGCAAATAGATATCTGCATTGCTGATTTCTTGAAAAGCAAGTAAATTTACTTGTTTATCACCGATTAGCTTTTTAATAAAGTCGTAAAATTGTTCATTCTGGTAAGAAAAAATATCATCTGGTACACGACTGGTATTAGCAAAAGACTTTTTCAGCATCATGAAGTCTTTTTTTATAGACCTTTGAACCTATTGAGAATGTGTTCCATACGAATATCGACAGTGAAACGAAAGAAATACATAATACGAATGGCTCGATATCAAACAATCACATTTTTACTTGCACAGCTTTTCTAGTCAGAATGAGGTCGCTAGCATATGAAATCTGGATGCTGTTGAAGACAATAGTTCCTATGATCGAACGACATTACTCTGTTTCTTGTTCCAAATAAACAGGTAACTGTTTTGAACCTTTAAAATTCCGTATTTCTCTCAATGTTAGTCTATTGATTGTGGGTTTCAAGAAAGACAATGAGCAAAAGAAAATGCATGCATNGAGCGAATTCTGGCGTAGGGTTCCCGAGAAAATGGCCATCCAATATAGGGTTTTCAGAAATCCCCGGTTTTTCCAAGTCGCATATTTCGACTATGGAATGCATTTAGAAAATCTTATCAAAATATTTCGAGTGACCATTGCTCAAGCTTCGTTTTGATATCAATAAATCGGGGTTACCAAGGTCCCTTATAGGTTTTCTAGAGCACTCGAGATTTTCAAAAACCGCATTTTTCGAGTTTTTCAAAGTACGCTAGAGCCCTTAGATTTTAAGACACGAACCCGAAAACTGTTGCACATAGATAGCTTTTTTTGCTCTATCTAATGGCTTAATCAAAATTTTCATATCATGTTTGTAAGAACCGAATATTGCTAATTTACGATACTGGTTTTGCAAAAACTTGGATTTTCAGAGGTCTCTGGAGGACTTAGCGCATGAGTTCTGAGAGAAAAAAGTATACAGATATTTATACAACTCGACGAGGGCTACAAAACTGTCATGCTTAAAACCTGCCTGAAGAAAGTCGTGTATAAAGTGGGAGGACCTGCGTGAAAGCACCCAATCGTTGATTTGAATTGTTTTTTCTAAATGATTTTTAATGAAAATACTGACTTCATCCATGGCAATTGAATTAACAGCTTTATTTAAGATAGTAACATTCAGCGATGATACAAGTTCACATGCATCAGCAAATGCATGACGAACTATTTGTTCGATATCACCAATAGATAAAGAATTAGAGATGCATGCAGTAGCTGTAAAATTCTGTAATTTTCTTTGTTTATGGTGATGAAGAAAATGAAACGGAAAACTCGGATCACATTCAGCTTCACTTTTAATTGTTTGAAGAATAGATAGCTTCTCTGCACGTCTTAAAAATTGAGCTACAGAGAAATTTACGATTGACGAGAAAGGTCCTGACATAGATCGAGTTGTTCGAATTATTTCATCTTTTTTCTTTGTCAAAAGTTCATTCAAATATGAAAATGAGTTTTTAATACCAGGGAGAACTGTATAGCTGTTGTCATCAAGTTTGAGACAAAGGGATTCTTTGTATGGAATCAAAGCACTTGAATCTAATTTAAGAATATTGAGAACATTGCAACAGTGCAAATAGATATCTGCGTTGCTGATTTCTTGAAAAGTAAGTAAATTTGCTTGTTTATCACCGATTAGCGTTTTAATAAAGTCGTAAAATTGTTTATCCTGATAAGAAAAAATATCATCTGGTATACGACTGGTATTAAAAAAAGGCTTTTTCAGCATTATGAAGTTTTTTTTATAGACCTTTGAACCTATTGAGAATGTGCTCCATACGAATATCGACAGTGAAACGAAAGAAATACTTAATACGAATGGCTCGATATCAAACAATCACATTTTTACTTGTACAGCTTTTCTAGTCAGAATGAGGTCGCTAGCATATGAAATCTGGATGCTGTTGAAGACAATAGTTCCTATGATCGAACGACATTACTCTGTTTCTTGTTCCAAATAAACAGGTAACTGTTTTGAACCTTTAAAATTCCATATTTCTCTCAATGTTAGTCTACTGATTGTGGGTTTCAAGAAAGACAATGAGCAAAAGAAAATGCATGCATTACTAGCACGTTCTTGTTTGTATAATATTTTATCCATAAAGGAATTTTATCACATTTCTTTATAAGAAAAAGGTTATTATTATACGAAAACAGAGTACACTGTTGAAAATATATTGAAAGACTTCATATTTAGATTTAAAAGGATGAGAATATAACTTTATCTTCATTAAGTCGTTTGGCATTTCCTGTTTTTTTTATTTTTTCTGATTTTTCTGATTTTTCTGAGGTTTTTGATTTCTTTGATTTTTTTTCTGATTTAAATCAAAAAAATCAGCTTTTTCCCCCTTTGCATATTTATCAAATATGCGTGTGAATATTCACCGCTGTTTCGATCTTGTTGACTACGCTGAAGAATATTTGAAACTCAAGGCAAATGTTATTTATTTTTCCTGTTCTGCGCTTACACATATGCAATTAAAGTATAAAACACCAGAAGCGTTGATATAAAATAAAAGCTGCTTCCTCTTAGGAGAAAGAGAGAAAAACTTGAAAACGCTTATAGTAATGACCCTATTCTTCAACAACAGGGGTAAGTATCCAAAAACCTACGCATTGTAGTTATAAAATGTATTTTTGTAGGAATGCGATGTTTCATTAACTTGAATTCAAGCACGGATTTTTTTAAGTGGACTGTTAAAGTGTGAATGAAATTGTGCTTCTATTGAGCATATGTACAAGGCACACAGTTAAGAGAGAATCCATGAAATCACCACCCAAAACAGTCACGATCGGTTGCCGAAAATTTTAAGATTTTGAAATAAGCTATCAGGTTCGATAGAGCATACAAAATGAGGCATACATCCAAATTTGTACTATTTTTGAACAATGCCTTCTTTCGATTTGGGGGCCTAACTTTTTTTGTGGTACCAAAAATACTGTTAGCGTTAGTGATGGATCACACTAACGCTAAACGAAGATTAATACGTTCTTCTAGTCTAACTGGTAGGACATCTGCCCGAATAGCAGAAAGTATGGGTTCGATCCCCATGAAGGTCATATTTTTCTTCGTTCTGTCAAATAACATCAGTGACACTCCTTGTCTCTTTCGCTCTTTATATATCTCTCTTTCATTCCTTATATCTTCCTTTCATTCTATACATATTAGAGCTAACAAATACGTGTAAAAAAATCTTTTTTTCAAAATGTTTTTCGATCGAATTTTTTTATTCAAAAAATTAATCAATAGAACACTTGTCGTATACCAATCGATAGCGCGGAATCCACTCTAAAAAATGTTATATTTTGTTTATCTCTTCATGCTATCTGTTATTCCTGAGAACTCTTGCATCATCATAGAGTACCCATTTTATGCCGGCTTTTCACATGAGTTTTTAGCAATTTTTAAGTTCTACCGGCTCTATTTCCATAGTACCAAAGCTAGAGTTTAGCCTATCTTGTAGAGCGTGAAAATGTGCATCTTTTCATTAAAAAATATTTGCTTTCAAGTACTGGCAAAGGGCATATGCAAAAGCATTTTTTTCCGCCTGGGTCGTTTTTTTGGATAATAGTGGTGGTGGTCTTGATGAAAATGCGTAGGTAATTGAAGCACCATTATCAACGTCTTTTATAACTACCTTGATCGATTTTCCTGGCTAAAAGAAGCAAAGATAATATTACCACTCAAATCGTACAATTTATGAGGAGCACCAAAAAATATTACAATCAAAAGCTGGATTAAATTGGTATTAAACCGAGGTCATCTTTATTGGATAACGTTTTGTGGCATCCACTTACATTTGGGAAGAAAACGGAGGTTATGCGTGTTAAACCGAGGGTGTTGCTGAGTCTCATTCCTCCTAATTGCAGATGTAAATGATGAAAGTCTGCTTTCGCTTCTTAGGGAGTGCTGTAATTCGGAGCTTCCGCCTATCTTCATCGTTGTAGAACTTACTAGCAAGGGGAAAAACTGATTTCTGATACTAGAAATCACTGGAAATCACTAGAACTGACTAGAAATCAGTTTTCCCCCTTGCTTACTAACGAGATCGAAATAATATGACCGACATTAGTAAGTACACTAGGCTACCATTACAGACACAAGAAGAAAGGAAATGCCAGAATTTCAAGTCTTAGAAATAAGATGGTTTCTTTTCGGAAGACTTTCACCTAATCTAGTATTGCATCAACTTTGATTCGAGAATGCAAAGCATATATACCGAGGTAAATGAATCCGATACCGAATTCGATCGGATCTTATAAAATCCGACAAGTCGACAAAGTCCCATGGGATTCCGGGTTGAGGAACTACTAACGGATCCCTAGTGTTAGAATCCGGTGAGCATTCGATCAAATCCAACAAGTGAATTCGATAGAAATTTCAGGAGTCGGATTCCAACAAGGTTGCTAAAGAAACAAATCGGGTTTTAACTGGTTCCTTCAAGAATCGATCGGACTCTAACACTAGGGATGTGTGAGTTGGTCCGCAACCCGGATTTACTTTGAATCCTGCAGGAACAGATCGAATCCGATTGAATCCAGCTATCGGAGTTTTCATACGGGGTAGGAATTCCATATTTATACCCCTAAAGGAGTTGCTCTAATAATAAGCTTTATCAATTCAAAAGCATGAAAAGACTGCAAAAAAGTTTTAGATGGTTGAAATCAGAACCGAGGTATGTGGAAGAATTCTGGAAATCATATAGAAAACTCGACAACCTCGCAGTTCTATTAGTCTCGAGAAGAAAATAAATATGAAAGTTTATAGTTCGTTCAGAAATTGAAAAGACCAGCAGTAACCTAACATTATTAGTCCCGACCAAGGTTCTGGTAGAACTACGACCATTATACAGACATCTAATTATGCCATCAGGTCGAAGAGCTAGAAAAAGAAACATCAATGGTTATAACCCCACATCGTCTGCCTAACATCGTTATATTCATCTTTATTTCTACACCTCTTTCAGAGCCACTGTTCGTTATTTTTGTTGCACTTCTTCTTCTTTACATAGTACCAAATAAACAATGGGTTCTTCCGTATCGACTTCAAAACGACCTTTTCTATCAGCATGGCTCTTAGTAGTGAACTCTTCCCAGTTCCAAATTCACTATTTCGATGACGAATCAAAACCCTATGATTGATTATATGACACATAGCGGATTCCATGCTATGAACACTAGATCATGCTACTGCCGATATGGCACTCTTTCGAAGAGGTTAGTAGAATGGAAAACTTTAATTAATTGGCTTTAATTCACCGAAAATTGATACATTTATGTCAAGTGAATGCTAAGAATCTCAACGAAATATTATCACTAACTGCCAAACTCGCAGGCACTAAAGAGCCAAAAAATTTTGAAAAATACGTAAGCAAACGCAGAATCAATTCAGTGATCTCCAACTGCAATCAGAACTCTTAGATTGATAAAGCTTGCAAAACTAGAAATAAAAACAGTGATCCAGATCGACTTTGATATGTTCACTATTTCCATATTCTTAGTCTGTTTTCAGGTAGAAAGATGCAATCCCGTGATGCATCACTGCCTCTGAAGCAGTTTTAAAAGCTCTATCTAATGACACTAGCCTTGATAAAAACGATAAACGGAATACTGAGATACGAGTGATTTACTAAGACAATACGGCGTGTAAACTATCAAAAACTGACTCATACTGAGGTATCTTGTTAGGTACCTTTCGAAACTTTGCCAGTACTTGAAAGCAAATATTTTTTAATGAATAGATGCACATTTTCACGCTCTACAAGATAGGCTAAGCTCTAGCTTTGGTACTATGGAAATAGAGCCGGTAGAACTTAAAAATTGCTAAAAACTCATGTGAAAAGCCGGCATAAAATGGGTACTCTATGATGATGCAAGAGTTCTCAGGAATAACAGATAGCATGAAGAGATAAACAAAATATAACATTTTTTAGAGTGGATTCCGCGCTATCGATTGGTATAAGGCAAGTGTTCTATTGATTAATTTTTTGAATAAAAAAATTCGATCGAAAAACATTTTGAAAAAAAGATTTTTTTACACGTATTTGTTAGCTCTAATATGTATAGAATGAAAGGAAGATATAAGGAATGAAAGAGAGATATATAAAGAGCGAAAGAGACAAGCAGTGTCACTGATGTTATGTGACAGAACGAAGAAAAATATGACCTTCATGGTGATCGAACCCATACTTTCTGCTATTCGGGCAGATGTCCTACCAGTTAGACTAGAAGAACGTATTAATCTTCGTTTAGCGTTAGTGTGATCCATCACTAACGCTAACAGTATTTTTGGTACCACAAAAAAAGTTAGGCCCCCAAATCGAAAGAAGGCATTGTTCAAAAATAGTACAAATTTGGATGTATGCCTCATTTTGTATGCTCTATCGAACCTGATAGCTTATTTCAAAATCTTAAAATTTTCGGCAACCGATCGTGACTGTTTTGGGTGGTGATCTCGTGGATTCTCTCTCAAGTGAATAAAGACAGAATGCCCATTAAAATGCATTATTTTCTTTTGATACACCATAAAAAGATGTATCGATTCTATCTTTCAGATAATAGGCTATTTTTGCCGGCTTTTTTGCACTTCGCTTTACACACAGAGATTCGAGAAGAAAATATTTCCATCGATTGTCAGAATAAGAAGTGGACGTATAGATTCTGAAATATGAAACAAAAGAGAACATTTAAAGTAAACCTACCCAGGAGAATCAGGGTACGTCGGAATCGGTCGGAACCGATCAGTTCCGTTGAATTCCGACGATTTTCTAACTAACGGATTCCGGTCCAGATTTCGTCGGACCATTTCCGATCGATTCCCGTCGGTTCCGTCGATTTCCGACGAATTCCGAGTCCGAACATAAGGGAATTTTCCCGGCGGAACCCGGGCCGGGATCCGTTAGTTAGGAAATCGTCGGAATTCAACGGAGCCGACTGAAAAGCAACGGAATCCGTAGGATCCAGTGCCGGAAACGATCGGATCCACTGGTCGGATTGAATCTCCTGGGTATGGTTGAAAACATTTCTGTATTCAATGGCTAAAATTCAGCGTCTGGCTCTAATGATTCTGGGACTTTAAACTAAAATCCATTATAGGTGGCGCTACCTTAGTAAGTATCTGTAGAATGTGTTAGTATTCGGAATCAATTCAATCATAATCAGATTCGTTGGTACACTTAAGAACAAAGGTTCCACGTGGAACGTAATTTGCTAAGAAATCGAAACGTGCTTAGAAGTTTCGTATGAACCTAATATTCTTTCAAAAGACTTATAAAGAGTCTAGGATACGTTTTTTTTAGGTTTCGATGAAAGTCTACGAAACCTTCAAAAGGTTTAGATTTCGTTGCAAATCTCGAAACCTTTTTTAAGTTCGGTAATAGACACGAAATCATTTTTTGGCAGTAAAAGGTTCCGCATGGAACCTTTTTTTCAGTGTACGGTTTTATAGTAGGTTTTTCACACGTTTCTCATGTTTCTATCGCATTCTGTTATATCTACATATCGCTATTTTTTTCATATTTTGTGAAGAAATCAACATATTTTATTTCTGAGTATGATTATGCGAATGAAGATATTCAACAATTGATTTATTGCATCTTACTGATTGAATTTGTCTGAAATATTTGAGTATGGTTTTTGCATCCATCTGCTGAAAAATTAGCCTTAGTCGATATTTTTAATTTATCGCAACTCAGTTTCTAGTGTGTGCAATGATAGAGAATCTCACGCTCTTGTACTTTTCTTGATGCTGTCGAAAATTCATATATTTGTATCAAAACTGCCATAATTTATGGGTGGTTCTATCGTCACAGGTTATCCTGATAACAAAATGATTAACTTATTTAGAATTAGCGTGTGAAACTACGTATAACCGAGTAGTTTTTAGAAAAACAAATTCTTCAAAAACTGACCCTGGGACCCCCCCCCAAGGCTTTTTTTCGAAAATTTCGCTTATATCCCTCCTCAGGTTGTTTTTTAAGGAATTTTTTTCCTAAAAACTACTCGATGATACGTAGTTTAACGCGCTGATTCTATAGAGGTAAATCATTTTGTTATCAGGATAACCTGTGGCGATAGAACCACCCATAAATTATGGCAGTTTTGATACAAATATATGAATTTTCGACAGCATCGAGAAAAATCCAATTTGCTCAACGATAAAGCATGAACCGAGAAAAGTAAATAGCAGATTTTGAAGCTAAGTGTTCGTGGATTCTAAATAAAGCAAAATCCTCACTTCGAGGTCTGTTACTGAATGATTGAATAGGCATACCAGAGAGTATTCGAAAAAGAGCGTCAAATTACTGCTATGCACTCTAGAAAGAAGGCTTTTTTCCGAACCCCCGAAAAAGGTTCCGTGGATTTGGAAAAGCTTGCAAATGCATTCAAATGCTCAAAAAACGATGTTTTAGTTCTACGAAACTTTTAAAGGTTCTTCTCCTGGGTCCCCGGGAAGAGCCTTTTTTCTGCGAAACCTTTTCTAAGTTCGGAATCACAGAAAACGATTTTGTTAAAAAACTACGAAACGTTCAAGGTTTTGTATTAAATGCTAACTATTTTTTACTAAACACTAATGGTTTCGCACTAAATCAGTAGAATTTAATACAAAACCTTGAAGTTTTCGTATTTTTTTTACAAAACTTTTTTCTGCTATACGAAAGTTAAAAAAGGTTTCACAGGAAAAAGCTTCTTCGCGTGGATCAAGGTGAAGAACCTTTAAAAGTTTCGTAGAACTGAAACATCGTTTTTGAGCATTTGAATGCATTTGCAAGGTTTTTCAAATCTACGGAACCTTTTTCGGGGGTTCGGGAAAGAGCCTTTTTTAGAGTGTGCTGTAGGTATTTGTTTTAGCTTAGATAACTTTGTATTTAATCTAATAATATTTTTATGATTAACTTTTCGCGCTGATCGCGAATCTGAAATCATATTTTTGATATGGACAATCATATGAAATATACTCAGCAGATCTTGGATTCGATTGAATAGAGAAAGCTATCCAATGTCAGCATTTGTGGTGTAGACGAATTAGTTTCGCTCAACTTTTATCTGAATAAGTTGTGCTATAGAAGATGCAGAATCTCAAGAGTTTTCTAAAAATATATAAACTATTTTGGGACGACAAGATTCTGCATGGTTATAGCCAAAATACTGAAAAGTCCTCATTTTAACCAATCGCAACTTTTGTCTGTATATTAGTATTATCTACTGATATATGATGCCGGATAAATAAAGCAATCGCTACATTTTGTAGAAAAAACATTTCTCCATCTTTTGAGATGTTTTTGAAATCAAACGAATGAACAGAAGCGGAGAAAAGTATAAAATACTAAGGACAGCCTAAAAACTTCACTTTTGACCAACTGTGATTGATGTACAACTTGCAAACGCTGGCATTTTCACATGCACATCAGAACGATCTGATATTTTGGATTCACGTATGGTCTGACTAGGCCGTTGATTTAAGATGGCTATATCTAAAATCAAAATTTTACCGGCGCCCGACTCCTAGTAAAGTTGCGAAGTGGTTCCGCGGACCCTCTCTTAAGTGCTGCTTTCCATCGAGCTATGTTTTTTCTGGTAGGTGCCATAATCAAAATAGAAATGCATTCATTTACTTTCATATGCGCTTCCTCATTTCATCACATAACTCAGTATCAATCATTTTCCCTCCAAAATCTTTTCTGTGGGACTTTTATAGAGTTAGCCAAGATCAGACATCTGAGGAAGCTCGCATAACTATCTAAAACCAAATCAGCTAGAAGTTTAGATTGTCTGTTAATCGAGCAAAAGTAATTTTTTGTATTACATGATGATTCTAGAGATTAATATTGACTTAAAAGTTCCTAAATAGTATTGTTTGAACAAACGTTGAGAAAACCTGTACAAAAAGAGTCCATCCGGTTTATCGTTTCGGTGGGAAACGATAGAAAAAAAGCTTCAAACTTTTCCTATCGCTATACGTCTACGTCCTTTCTATAAGTCTTAATCTTGTATATATCTATGTGTATTTC
>CAJNYU010001973.1:0-83842 GCA_905331475.1 Rotaria socialis | reverse complement strand
GACTATTTGGCTGTTTCTCTTGAAAAGAGTCTTCCATTTTCGACACAACTATATCACGATAGAACTGTTCTCATATTGACCAGTCGATAGACATTTTTAAGCTGTACAAAATAGGATGATTAGAAAAGTAAAAACACATTGGTCACTACATGATCAAAGAGCAAATACTGTAGGGAACTATCTGTTTTTTAATCGTTTTTCATACTGCAACGAAACTTTTTGGCGAAAATCGAGATGGGCCATTTTTTTCATCTATACCATTCGATAGACACTTGTACGCGCTACAAAATAGGACGATTACGCAAGCCAAAAAACATTGGCCACTTGAAGATAGCTTCGGCATGCAATTTTTCGAGTGTTGATTTTGTCGTTTTTTCCTACTCTCTATTGGATTATGGCCTAAAAGACTATAGTTGTTGTACAAAATTATGTTATATTTGGAATCAGCATCGACAAAAGAGTGGATTTAACTGCGTTTGAAGTCTTTTCGAGTAATTAAATTTTCGTCGAAAAAATTCCCTGTACTCCTCCTCAACGTTGCGTGAAAATATTAATTTCATTAAAACACAATTTCGACCATAGCAATGAAGTTCTGAAGATTTAAAATGATATTATAACTCGAAATTGTACAACGTTAAAAGAAAACTAAGGCGTTCTGGTCAGGTTATTTTTCTCACCCAACCTTGAGGAGGAGTACAGGGAATTTTTTCGACGAAAATTTAATTACTCGAAACAATTTCAAATGCAGTTAAATCCACTCTTTTGTCGATGCTGATTCCAAATGTAACATAATTTTGTACAACAACTATAGTCTTTTAGGCCATAATCCAATAGAGAGTAGGAAAAAACGACAAAATCAGCACTCGAAAAATTGCATGCCGAAGCTATCTTCAAGTGGCCAATGTTTTTTGGCTTTCATAGTAGTCCTATTTTGTAGCGCGTAAAAATGTCTATCGACTGGTCAATATGAGAACAGTTCTATCGTGATATAGTTGTGTCGAAAATGGAAGACTCTTTTCAAGAGAAACAGCCAAATAGTCAACTTTTGTTAGTGTTCATAACTTTTTTGAAATTCATTTTTTTCGTGACAAATTTCGTATCACAATGCTTGTCTCAACGGCAGCTTTCATTTCATATATAATTTCACTATGTTCAGTTGAAAAAATCGTAATGGGCCGATAGGGTATCTGATACGCCCCTGTCCTTTCAATCAGAAAGAAAGGCATAAAAAAACGTGAAATACTTTTACCTTAGCATATATATTCTACAAGACGTTAATAATCTAACCCTCAAGATTATTACTTTGTTTGCCGATGTTTCATTAAACTCATAATTATATGCCAAATCCGATATTTTAATAGAAATAGTTATTCAACGAAATAACAACATATGAATAATCCTACTCAGCATCCATAATAAACTTTTCAATACTTATATTTTTTGCTTGATTAAGTTTTTATATTACCAACGATTCATTCTCATACCTATGTATTCATAGAAGTAAAAGAAAAGAACGAAACCCGGTCTGCAACATGTATACCAATAAATAGTATTTCATTTCATTTTCTATCGTTATTTTAAATATTCAAGTATGAGGTTATATGGAATCTTTTTTACTGGTATTATTTTAATTAGTTTATGTACACCATGCGAAGGAATTTTCGGTAGTTCATCACTGCAGGATTATGTCGATAGTCTTGTTGATGCTGCCAAATTTAAATTTGATGGAGTATTAAATCTTAATGATTCAGTTATCAATCAAATATGGTCTGCTTTTAAAACAAAATATGGCCGTGCTTATTCGTCACTAGGTTCGTGTACAAGAAAAACTTTATATTTAAATTAGGAATCTTTTGTTTTTACTCTTGTAGGAGAAGAAAAACAGCGTCTTCGTGTGTTTCGTGATCATCTTCGATTTGTATTAGAATCTAATCTTAAAAAAATGCAAACATTTCAATTAGAATTAAATGAATTTGCGGATTGGACAGCAGATGAATTTAATACGTTGAAAAAAGGTCTCATTGTTTCAACGAGTTTCCGACGAGACATGATGATAACTGGTCAAGATGAGGAAGATTCATTGGGACGTAGTGTAAGAAAACTTCATCGACGTCATTATCATGCAAGAAGATTAAAACGAAGTTTACACAAAAGACGGCACCATCGTAAACGATTCTTAAAAGATTGGATTTTAAATTTCTTTAGCAAAAACAACACTTCAGATAATGGCAATCAACAATCTAACGTATTCGATTGGCGTACTAAAAGCGTTGTTAGTAGCGTTAAAGATCAACGTAAATGTGGATGTTGTTACGCATTCGCTACGGCTACAGTTATGGAAACACTTTATGCCATAAAAACCAATTCTAAAACTATTATTGATTTTAGTGCACAGCAAATAGCTGACTGTTCAAGTAATGGAAATAATGGTTGTGCTGGTGGTAATTTTGGGCCCAGTGTTCGTTATCTAGCAGACAATGGTGGCAAAATAGCTACTGAATCTTCTTATCCTTATGCAGGAGCACAAAAGTCATGTCGAACCAGTGGTGTTAATGAAATTCAACTTGGAAATATTCAATATGGAGTGATTCCTGAAGGTAATGAAAAAAAATTGGCTGAAGCACTTACGAATTATGGACCAATATTTATTGGCATTGATACTGATACAAAACTTTTTATGTTCTATAAAACAGGTGTACTTAAAATTGATAATTGTCCTACTCGTCGACAAGATATGGACCATGCTATGGCTGTTGTAGGTTATGGCTATGATGATGCGCTTAAGTCGTCTTATTGGATCATAAAAAATTCTTGGGGAACGAAATGGGGTGAACAGGGTTATCTACGTTTAGCTAAAGATGCCGGAAATATGTGCGGTGTTGCTTCGATGGCGTATTATGGTAAATTAGCATAGAGGAAGATACGGTTTTTGTTTCTTTGTAATGCAAATTTTATTTAAAAAAAAGGAAAAGAATGTCTTATGATGATGACGGTCTGTTTTGATCTGATTGATTATCAGAATCTAGAAATAAAACATAAATAAATAAAAATAATATTCAGTTTTTTGGCTCAATATACTCGGCCCTGAATTATTGTTTCGATTCTGTTGCGACGGATTATTCATATTACGTCGAAGTGATTCAATTAAATCAGGATTATTACTTGATAATTCACTTGCCATACGTTGACCTCTATGAAAGAAAAATTGCGTCATATGAAAGATTCTTCTTTTTTGCTCTTACGCTTGTAATAGAGTACTTATACCGCCTTGCCCACCTTCTTGCCCACCTAGATTTGTTACCAAGTTAGCCATTCTATTGAAATAAAATATACATGAAAATTGCATAGGAAACTAAGAATTTGTTTTCTTACAATCCTTGAACTTGTGGATTTTGAACAAATTGAGATGCCTTTTAATAGAAGAAAAATTTTATGTTTTGGCTCAATAAATTAAAACAAACGCACCATATTAATCAAAGCAGGATTATTAAGGAATGACATCATATCAGGTGTGCCACCACTTGCACCGCCCAATAATGAACCAAACATCGATGATAAATTTGGAGCCTAGATATCAATTAATTTATCATTGAAAACAAAAATATAAACTTACATTGGGCGGATTAGTATTATTGGTTGCATTCAATCGTTCTTCACAGAGTCGAATCGATTGTATATAATTCTCATTATTTGGATCAAGTGCATGAGCTTTTTTATAAGCATCAAGCGCTTCGTTTACTTTGTCCGTTGTTAGATATATGGCCCTTTAGAAATATTATTTCATTGTTTGAAGAAGAAAAATTTGATTGAAGCATACCCAAGCCTTCCATAAACTTTACTATAGTTTGGATCAATTTCAATTGCACGAAAACAATCTCTGAATGCTTGATCATTGTTACCCAATTTACTATGAGCCGCAGCACTATTTAATAAGAAACGTGATGGAATAGTGTTTTATCGCCGAAAAACTATTAAATGAGTGAAGTATCAAAGATGAGGATGTGGAATAAAATCATGACAAGTTCAATAACTCAAAAGATGTTCGTCTATTAATTTAAAAAAAAACAAGAGAATCAAGTCTGAAGTCATATTTTTATTTATTCATCTGAATATTCGTTATTATAATGAGCATTGCCCTCGATTTAAAGCGTTCCCTATCTTCAAAATAGTTTATTGAACACGTAAAATAATTCATTTGTTACTAAATAATTGAGGTTTATTTTATACTATTTCTAAGGTAGACTTTAATTTTTGTGCAATTAAAATATAGCTAACCGGTTACAATAATAAATAGCATTATTAGCATCGATTTTTACGGCTGCATTATATGCTTCAAGAGCTTCTTGGTATTTTTCTTGTTTAATAAAGTCGTTTCCTTGATTTTTAAATCTATCGGCTTGTTGTCTCATATCATCTGTTAAAAGCATATTCGCTGGCTAGAAAAAATAAAAATTCATATTCTAATCAATAAGTTTCATACAAATAATTATTACTGGTGTGTTAGATACAACTGATAGAAGATCTACAGGTGGACCATAAATTGAATCATTTTGAGGATTAGCAACCGATATATTAAATGCAGTTTCAAGACATTGAGCAGCAACTACAGCAAAAAAGAACATTGTTTTTGTTGAGCGTTTTAATTTCATGTATAAAAAAAATACCTTCAATGCTCTCTCGCCGTTCAATATTTCCTGATTCAGCTTGTATTTCACTATCAAGGAATTTTAAAATGGAATAAATTAAGCGTTGTTTTATTAACTGCTCTTGTGCCATATTTATCGATGAATGAAAAAACAAAAGTAAATATAGTAATCTTGGGATGACTCATCGACATTCTTATTGGCTTCACTTCCATTAGATTATATTTGATGCCTTTTAACAAATAGAATTCATGCTATTGTCATAGCGGACGTATGAAGAAAAAACGAGAACAAAGCAATTCACGTAAAATTATTAATACAAATAATTCATCAGAAATACTAACAAAAAAATTTGAAATATTTGTAACGGATTTTCTCACTGATCCATGTGGCTTACCTAGTGAATTAAAGAATTGTGTTTTAGTCGACGGCAAAAATACAGGTTTTTATTTTGAATTTATTGGAGAAAAACATAACTCAATCTTTTTATTTTTTGTTTTTATTTAGATTTTTGTGTATCGAAAAAAACACAAGCTTGTAAGAAAAAATAATCTTAACAAGTTCATTAGCTGCGAAAGGTAAAATCCTCACAAGAGATTCCTTTTTGTTTTTATGTCTAATTTTAGGCTTTTGTAAAAAAAAATGGAATGATTGTATACCTATTTCAAATGTGTATTGTTTTATGTGAAATAAAATATTCATTTAGAACGTTGATACTAATTAATAGCATATAACACAACGATTTTTTTAAAGAAGTTCATGTAAGATACGTGTATCAATTCTTTTTAGAAGGAGAAAAAATGAATGTGATTTAAATCGACCAAAACCTTCTATTTGAACTGTCGATTAACGGTCATTCTATCAGCACGATAGGAAAATCAAGATCAAATATTGAGGATGTGGATGTGGGTGTTTTATTTATCTTGCTTACACTTAATCAAATTTATATTAAATACTCAGTCACGGCTCGCAGCACTGTTACTTTCCTGCTTTCTGTTATTATATTCTAGGATTTGTTCATATAAAAAGAAGTTCCCTTCTATTTTACTTCATCTATATTCAGGATTCATACGAAAGATTTTTATAGTATTTTCAAATTATTCATTTTTGTGTACTCAAAAAGTGAGTACATTCTAGAATCGGTCAGTGTGTCAGGCCGGTTGTAGGCACGATAACTTTCGAAAGGAGAGTCAGATCGTGATGAAATTTTCCACACAGTTCAATCTCATGAATATTTCGGTCGAGTTCGAAGATGAGAAGGATCCATCAAGAAATGGTTGAGTTATCGAAAAAATTGTCATTTTTGATCAGACCATCCCTGAGGGGGAGTACAGGGATTTTTTTTTAAAACAAATTTTTCTCAGAATTATTCACAACATATATAAATCGACTCAATTTTTAATGCTGATTCCGAATCTGATATTAGTTTTGAACTAAATCGTAGCTTTCTAACGAAACATCGCCTGAAAAACGTCTCAAAATGCACAAAAACTGCATTCAGAAATCAAATTGCCTAGTTTTTTATGATAATTTTGGTGTTCAGACACTCTAGAATGACTCATCTGTCCCATGCACGTTTTGCAGTACACATAACTCTTGGATGAAATCTGCAATAACAGCTGTCACCAGTACTTGGGCTACATCGATATCATCAAGAGTTGTGTTATTTATAGCTTCAACTGAATTTAATATAATTTTAATTGTGTATGTGCAGCATCATGATCTGGTCTTCATGTATTGACAATATCTGAACTTTTCGTTTCGTTCCGTTACTGTTCATTGTCTTTCGCATAACATGATTATAAGCTTCTTTCCAGTTTGAAAGCAATGCCAATATTGCTGGAATCGCAACATCTCGAATAAATCAGGGCTATACATACAGCACGAGCTTTACCACCATCAAAAATGCTAACACAGGTACTCATAGGTCTTACAATCATTAATAAATACTTCATTTAATGATGAACGATCCTCTGATAACAAGAATTTCACAAGCTTGGTTAATACTACATATTTTAGTACATCAATGCATGTTGTAGTATTAACTTTCAAACGTTACTCGTTTGCACTTTGATTCACATTCGACACTGAACAGTCATATCAGAATCGGTTTTACAATCTTCTGACTTTTATATAAATTCCTGATTTTTGTAAAACTTGTATCTTGACTAGTTTCCGAGAGAGATCGCTGTAACTACTGATATATGACTTGGTGCTTGCTATGAAATATCGCTTCTTTTCCATATACGAATAGTTACATATTTCATCAAAGAGGTAAATATATGAAACTACTATATCGTATTGATAAAAACAATTTATTTCTGATCATGTTTCATTGTGAATCACAATGTTACAATATATGTTTAATAATAGGAATTATTTTAATGAGGTTTATTGAAATTTTAGAATAAATTTCATAAAATGTTCCTTTTCAACACGTGTGCCTCATGCCACATATGTATATCTATACCATTAGCTCACGAAAATATAAGCACACTTGGTAAATCTTCGTGGGTTATGTTTTTCCTATATTGTCACAATTAGTTCAATTTTAACAAAACAAATTACAAAATATAAGATTCCAAGAAGAAATAACCAAATATGTGATATTAATTAAATGCCTATCCACCAGAAGTGTCCACAGCGCCAATTTTATTGCCCCGCCCAGCCCTGTCCTGCTAATTAAGAAGAATTTTTTTCATGTTTAAATTCAAGTTTAAGTAATCTTTTTTATTTGAAAAATAGTTCAGCAAATAGATAAATGATCAGCAAATAATACATTAGCCCTAATTGAAAACGTGTATATGATGATATTGCATCATCACTGATGACCCACCAGTAGATCGGCTTGTCCACGTAACCCGCTACTTCGCTGATCAAGTTTTAAAAATGTTTTTTTTCGATATAAACAGATCTCAGGGTATTTTCTGGTACAGTTTTTTTTACACTGATTGTGAATTTGGACTTTTTTCTTGAGAAAAATTGGGTTTTGGCATCGAAAATCAAGTTTTAAAGTTTTCATAAATTGTATTTTCAATTTTCTAACCAAGAAATTTAAAACGAAAATGCAGAGTAATATACCATTCGATGCAGAATTTGATTTTTTACAAAGTGGCCTATTAATTGTTTACTGACATTGTAACGAATTTTGTTTGGTGATAAATGGATAGTTTATATTCGTTACTGCTGCAGTTTTAATTTTTTATTTGTAATCACAAAGAGAAACTGGAAGAGTAGCGTTACCGCTATCCTCGGTGTATAAGATGTTAGTTAAACTACTCCATTCTCCAATGTTCTAGTTCTGTTCCAGTTCTGTCTACATTCCAGTTCTGATGTATAATACAATGTACTCGCCTTATATACGTGCACATGAGAGAGAGAGAGAAAAGAAAGAACAGAAAAAAGATATGATAGGCATTTCCACCTTAAATTAATTGCGTTCAGGAACGTAACCACATTGCGCAATGATATACGGATAATATTTAGAAGAAGATCAGATAAATTCATGATAGTAGTAGGTTGCACAACATTCGTTGAGAATAACACATTCTATAACACTGATGAGAAAGTAATAGTCCTGTCTGCACGACAGTCCCAAAGGGCAATTAAAAAAATAGACACCAAATATGTGAACACTAAAGGATGTCCATGCATTATTGGCACAGACATTCTTCAGAACAACTTCTAAGCTCCTGTACAGTTTCTAACTTACTATACAATTATTGAGCTCGTATTTCGATGTAGCAAATTGATTTTTTTTACAGAAGGATACATGCAGGGCAGTGATCAACATCTATAAACATTGAATATTTTTAAGCATGTTAAGTGCTTCAAATTTGGCCGACAAAAAAAACGTGTCACAGCGTTACGATTCGTTTTTGCATTTTTAATCTGAGCGAAAATAGTTTAGAAAAAATACTTTTTACTGCTTGAAAGTCCGTTCAATTCTCTACAAAACCGGTACCATAAGCATTTCATTTGAAGAAATGATTTGTCAAAAAATTAGAGCTTTATAAGCAGCCCTAGAAAAAAGGATCCTTTTTTATCAGCTTTACGCGATGATAAAACCTTTCTAGAAACGCGAGAGTTTAGTCGAACTAGGTCATTCTTTCAACGTTAATAGATTATGATAAGCTGCGCCGAATGATGTTTGAACGACCTGATGAGCTCTAATGACTTTCGAGATAATTGCAAAACAATTTGTCAAAATATCACAGCACCACGTTTGGACAAGGCGAGATATATTCAACGAAATGAGAATAGAAACTTCATTTTCATCACCAGGAGAGATAGATGAAATCAGAGCTGGGCGAAATACTCGAAGTACTCGTACTCGAGGGTGAAGTACTCGAAGTCATACACCAACACTAATTATATCAAGATGATGCTTGATAAAATCATAATGTAGATTTTTCCAAGAAAGAACAGTTGATTTCTTTCTTTCCTTTTATATTTATATATATATATATTCTGAATGAATCATTCAGATAAATATTTATTCTTCTTTATATGAACTGGCTCTGAAATACTTATCAGTGCCGGCTACATCAACTCCTATCGAAAGAATATTTTCTCAAAGTGGATTTGTAATGCGCCCGCATCACGTATCGTTAACTTCAAAAAATGTATGTTTGATTACATTTCTTAAATGTAATCAAGTTTCGTTGTAGTTTTTTTTTAAACTTGATAATAAACGTAATTTAAAAATATTGATTCATAACTAAGACTATTTCTTGATCTCACAATTGATACGTGATCTCTAACACTACCAATAAAATTTTCTCTAATAAGTTCGCGACAAGCACATTCTCATATCGTGTACTCGGACTCGTACTCGAAAAAGTTCGTATTTGGCCAGCTCTGGATGAAATATCAGCACATAAATCTATCGACGATGATAGCGATGTACAGTTTTATTTTTAATAGTTTTATCGAAATAATAAGAACATGAGCAACTATTACAATTATATTTAAAATATATGTGCACTATTATCACTATTACGATTAGTTTATTATTATTTTTATGTTTTCTTACAAATTAGATTGAACCTCATACGGTCATCATACAAACACAAATATAACAATCTATTTACCATATAATAACGCCATCTGATTTTTTAATTTCTTTCACGTTTCCGAGAAAAATAAAATTGTTGTTATTTTCGAACTAAAGCAGGTATATGCAGAATTTGCAGAATTTGCAGAATTTGCAGGGCATGAATATATAGCCATGTCCTGCACGGGGCAAAGTATTTTTTTTTCAAATTTTGGCCCTGTGCCCTGCCCGATGCAGGGTAGGGCAGGGCGGTCCTGCCCTGTGGACACCTCTGGTCTCGATCATCGTGTGGCTGTTGTAGGGTATCGTGTCTTCAAATTTTCATACTGGCTCGCATTTATGGGATGATGGTTGTACTGGGGCAACGGATAATTTGTCTCAATCATTCTCAAAAACTATTGGAAATAAGTATGTTATTAATTGATGGTTGAAAAATCGTGACAGTGGTACGGCCTCGTTTAGTGCTTCTATAGCTTAGTCAGTAATATTATCCATGAGACTTTCTATATATCATGGACTACATATTTTTGGATTTTTAATAATATTCAAGTAATTGTGAGTGAATATAAATGTTATTCTACAGATTCAAACATTTGATGAGACCATTGAGGAAAGTGGAAACGCGTCATGGTTACTAATTTAACACACTACTTGTCCATTTACTTAATTATATCCTACTTTCAATGTACATTTCTTGTTTTATAAATCATTCTATGAAACGATCTGTTGCACATGTTAATTTTTTGAAAAATATTGCTTTTGAAACAGGAATTAGAAATGGAAAAAAAAACATCGAATATTTTATTCAATAGAATCAACCACAGTGTTCATGTGATCAGGAGAGGAGTTTGCACTTTTGGTCGCTCTATCATCGGTCTTAAGTATGTCCTCACGATTGAGAAACATCCTGTTGTATTCCTCATACTTTCGTTCAATGGCATCATGTGTAAGTTCAAATTCTTCCAGTGTATAGATGTTGCGTCCTTGTTTACCTTGAGGATTATCGCGTAGCCAAGTAATCATAGCTTGCTCAAATTCTTCCGACCATTTGAGTCCGAAATGATTGTAGATGCAACGAACAGTATCAACGGGTTTCGTGATGAGATCATCATAGAGTACATCGAAAACGGCAGCGTGTGGATGCGCCCGACGAAATTTGACAATGCGATTAATCTGAATATCTGTTGCACGTAAACGGCGCTTCACAATCGTTTGTTTATCGATCGCGGCATCATGCCTGTTACTATCGAAATAGATGCTTGCAAATGCCAATCCCAAGCGAACCGAGGACGGCAGTACGTCATGTAGCTGACGGTGGGTCATGATGAGTGAAACAGATGGATAGTGATGTAGTAAAGTGTCAAGATTGAATATATGATACGGAGTTTTCAAGAGCCAATGTGACTGAGGTGCATCGACGCTATTCATCATCTTCATAAATGTTTTGTGATATTTGTAGACAAAATCTTTGTTTGTATCGTTGTAAAACCAAGTTGCAAGTTCTGTACTTTCAGGAGGTTCCAGATGGGGTACTAAGAGGCCACTCTGATAAAGGATGTTCACGTCTTCCTCGTATTTGTAGCAAGGGTGAGACGCTTTTTTATCTCGTTCGTAATCACTCAATATGGGATCATTCAAGTTCTGAGCAAGCATATTTGTAGTGCTATTTGAACGAGCAAGTGGTGGGACTGGATTCATCATATCCTTTAACAATGGCGCTCGGCATGCAGGATCACATGCAAGCAAATTGTAGAGAAGTGTTGTACCTGTACGGGCTGCACCGCATAAAACGAACAATGGAGGCATCGGATGCGCTTCCGTTTGCGATTCGGAGTGGCTGGCAACGTAGTTGAGAACGTCCTTACAATTTTTATAGTTCTGTTCTACTGACGTACAGAATAGATGTCGACCGATTGGTGTTAGGCGATCATTGGCGAGTACGAGGCGAGCATTCAATTGAAACGCTTGCAAGATCTCAGAATGAAAATTGAATTGGGATTTGGCTTCTGCGCTAAGATCATCGTCGCATAGAACTACATCCTCGCGAAGAACAGGATTTGGTAAAGTGCTGCTTACATTTCCCGCGACAATATCACATTCAGTTTCAGTTTCCATGTTCTTATAGTAGATTTGTTTGCAACACTGCGTTCTATTCTATCCTTTCTCTTTCTATCTACAAAATATTCGAAACACTATATCCGGAATTATGTTCACATTATTTTTCTTGAGCAAGAACAAATAATTATTGAGGCATATCTCTTTAAGCCTAAGAGGATAAAACTCAAAATAGATTTTGAATAGGGGAAGCTATCTGCAAGCGCTTTTCGTCAGAATTTGTTAAATACGCATGCAAACGTACACGAAAGACAAATGTATGACCAGTTTTTTTCATGATCAGTAAGGGAGATTCTGAATAAAAAAGAGTCACTGCTTTTACCACTTGTGTGTCGATATACGTTTTCAACAATCAGCGACTTCATAGGCAGATCCATCGGGCTATAAATATTCTACCTATATCAAAATTTTGTTCAGCAGCATACTGACTTTTGACAAAACTCAGTAACTAGTTTAGTAGAATAAGTGTTCTTTGCCTTTCGACGATGAAGTGGATCTACTAAATAGGCTTCTGTTTTCTTTAATATGAATACCTTGAATCTCATGTCTTCTAGAAATCCTACTAAAGAGCAGATTAAAAGAATAAGAAGAAGAATCGATAAAGAAAATAATATCATTTCAAACATGTATGTCACTTGAATCATTCAAAAGACTTTAAACGTCTTTATCCGGCAAGACGTTTTGGATACAGCATGGAATGAGTTTATTTTAAAAAATAAGACTTTTGAGAATATTATGCAGAATATTTTTGAATTCAGTAGACAATGACTAGCAATATACGTACAATTACCCTATTTTTTCGAGTGATGCCTTAATGGAATGATGACGAGGAAAAAAGAAAAAACGAGTGCCTCTTGTTTTACCTCGCTGTAGAAAACAAACCTCTGTCGTCTCGTATCTTCCTCATTGCAAGAAAAAGTGTAACGTCATTAGATGAATGTGATGATAAGCTATAATGCATGACAGTGCAGCATGATACATGATTACACTGATAAATGCAAGTTTTTCTTACATTTTCTATTCATACATGAAAACAACTCTTTTGCGGTAAAAACTAGCATTGTAATATCTTACACATGCATATAAATGCATGCTCAAATGATGATTCAATGGGTTTTCGATGACGAATGAAGATAGCAATGAATTACAACTAATTCATATTGATAAATCAAAAGTTTGAACTCGTTCATAAATGTTTGTTCTCATATTAACAGGTTTAAATGGATTTAATACACACAAAAAGTGATGATCTTATATATTTTAATGCATTGTTTATGTTCATTCGAGTCAGCAGAAGATTTCTTGTTTAAACTCGTTTATAGTTTGCTTTTCTTTGATGAAGCCATTATTTTATCAAAACTGATATACTGCCACGCCAGTGAAATAGAAGCATTAGAAATCTTAATCAGACAGAAAAACTCGATATTTTTGATGTACTACATTGAAGATACGGATATATAATAAAGCTCTGTACAGAGTGAAGGAAAACGCCGTGCTATTCTTTTTTTGTACTTTTCTAGAAAAGCCAACGGTTTCTGGCAAAATGTATTTGGTCATCGCTTTAGAATTTAACACAATTTCTGGTTATCATTATCATCAACCGGGGAATCAATGTGGAATCATACGCACAAGAAGACCAGTTACACTTTTCACTGTACTACTATTTGTTGAAGAAATTATTCTATCAATTTGGCAAATCTTTAAATGATTACAGTTTATAAGTGATCGTGTGAATATCTAGGTGTGAAAGGATGTGATGAATATTCACTCAAGAAACTCGTACTTACACAGTTGAAAAAATTCTGTAAGAATACGTTCGTCTGCAAAAAGAAAATTTTAACTCTTGATATTTTTGTTTCATTTATTGTCCGTACCTCTTCTATATTCCGAACGCATCAAGAATATAGTCACATATGTGAGTAAAGAATCCTTCATGTGAAAATGATAAGAAATAGCAGAAAGGTGCATCAGAAAATATGATAAGGCAAATTTTATGTTTCAAATAACAACATCTAAGACAACAATCTTCATAAAGTGTTATAGTTGATGCTTAGCATCTAAAAACGATATGAAGTAAATTTATAGTGGTGATATCAAATCAACTTTTTTGCAGTAACTGATATGAGTAAGTATATGATTAAACTAAAAAATGCATCTAGATGTAGGTTTGTGAAGTCTGGGCGAAGCAAAGATCCACATCTTTACTCTTCTATATTATTCAGAAAGTAGACAAGAAAATAGAGACAAAGGATAAGAGCACTTTACTTGGAAGCATATCTTATTTTACGAGTACAGAAGAGAAAATGACGTGGAGTCATTTTACGATAAAATAGGTCTCATAAACTTCTACAGATGATTTATTAGCAGAACACTATACAATTTCATTTCGATTATGATACATTTTAGGTGAACAGCGACAATCAAGTCGATTGGATTGGGCTGAATCGTCATGTGTAAGATGGATACAACTACCACTATTGCTATGGATAACGCCTCTTCTTTCACTGGGTAATAAGCGCACACTTGTTGAAAGCGATCTTAATGATCTTTCTGTCAATGATAAATGTTCAGTCTTATTGAATAGAGTGAATCGGTATAGTTCTAAATGGCCAGGTACATGGCACGTATTCATACGAACCTTTTATAAAGATTTTCTTTTAAGCATATTTCTCGCTTTTCCACTTATTATGGCTCATATTGCACAACCATTGCTTATTCGTCAAATTATTCTCTACATTAAAGGTGAATCAGTATTACCTGCTTACGCGGGTTATCTATTTGCTAGTGCTCTGTGTATTACTGCAATCTTACAAGCCATTATTCATCAACAAATCTTCTTTCGAAACGCTCGCATAGGCATGCGTGTTCGAAATACATTATCATCTAGCATATATAAACACTTGTTAACTATTAGTACCGAGGCTCTTCATAAGACAACAGCTGCTCAGACAATTAATTTAGTAGCAAATGATGCCAGTAAATTTGAGGAATTAACCATGTTCGTACATACTATAGTGTTGATACCTCTGGAAGCGCTGATAACGTTTGGTCTCGTTTGGTGGTATATCGGTTTACCAACAATATTTGGTTATGCAGTTCTAATTTTATTAATACCAATGCAATTCATTTTCAGTAGGCAATTTAGTCGATACAGAAAGACCACAATGGCATGTACTGACAAGCGCGTGCAAACGATCAATGAAATTGTCAACGGATGTCAAATTATTAAAATGTATAATTGGGAAAAAGCCATGGAGCAACGAGTATATGAAACGCGTCGAAATGAACTTTCGAGTATATACAAAGCGAGCTGTTTGAGAGCTCTCAATACAGCTCTTTCATTCGCAGCGTTACCTTTAATTTCTCTTGCTATATTCGGTGGCATTTGGTTAATGGGTCGAACTCTACTTCCAGAAGATATATTCGCAACACTAGCCTTCTTCGTCATGGTTCGAGTTCCAGTAACAGTTACAATGCCGCAGGTCATTGAAAAATTTAGTGAAGCTCGTGTTTCTGCAAGAAGAATCAATCAATTTATGCAATTGAATATTTTGTCGAAGAAACGTGACAAAGTAAAAAACGAAAATGAAGATCATGCACTCATAATGGAAGATGCATCATTCTCTTGGAAAGATATTTCTACTTTATTCTCTCTGAATCTCAAAATCAAACGAGCTAGTTTGGTTGGAGTGAAAGGTATCACCGGTTCTGGCAAGTCAACTTTACTGGCTGCAATTCTAGGCGAGATCAATCTTGTCAGTGGAAAATTAGAACTAAATGTTAATTCGATTTCGTATGCTCCCCAATCGGCGTGGATATTTGCTGATACAATTCGAGCTAATATTCTTTTTGGTAAACCAATGGATGAAGAACGTTATAAAAATGTAATAAAGGCATGTTGTCTTAATATCGATCTACAAAATATTGGTGAAGCCGGTGATTTATTGGTTCTTGGTGACAAAGGTGTCAATTTAAGTGGAGGACAAAAGGCTCGAATATCACTGGCACGTGCTCTTTACACTGATGCTGAATTATATTTATTTGACGATCCACTTGCTGTTGTTGATCCAAAAGTAGCAAAAAACATTTTTGATCAATGCATTGGTCCTCGCAGTCTTCTTTGTGGTAAGACTCGAATATTAGTTACGCATCAGACACATTTTTTAGTTGAAACCGATCAAACAATTCTCTTGACAAATGGTCACGTCGATGTGTCATATAATGAACAACAAACAACAATTGGGTCATCGAATGATGTATCCGATACACTTTCATCTAACGACAATGAGCTAGAATCGATACTTGATACCGCTATAACTGATACAAACTCTATTGTAAAGAGTGAGATATCAGTTGACGGTGATATCAAATGGAGTGTTTGGCTAAAACTATTTACTTCGCCACCTTTACATTGGTTTGGCTTGTTTCTAATGATTATTTTTATGTTTGGTAATGAAGCTTTGTATGATTTTTCAAATCGATGGTTAGCTTTGTGGTCTGGTAAAGATAAAATCGAACAACGATCACCGTTTTATGCTTACATCTATGTTGGAGCTATAGGCTTAACGTTGATCGTTGCATTTTTACGTGTCGGCATTATTTTCTATATTATGTTACATGGTTCAACATATTTTCACAATAAAATGCTCAAAAGTATCTTGCATACTTCGTTACGATTCTTTGAAAGTAATCCCAGTGGACGTATATTGAATAGAGCGAGTAAAGATCAACAAGTGTTAGATGAATCGTTGCCTATAGCTTTAATTGATACTACACAATATCTACTAATGACAATTGGTTCTATCACAATCATTGGAATGACCAACAAATGGGTGCTTCTAGTTCTCATTCCTTTGGTCCCTGCAGTTTTGTGGCTTCGTCGATTTTATGTGCGTTCAAGCCGTCAACTCAAACGACTTGAAAGTGTGACGCGAAGTCCTATTTATACATTGTTCTCATCATCATTAGATGGACTGACTAGTATTCGTGCGTTTGACGTTCAAAGCGATTTTTTAAATAAGTTCATCGAAAAAATTGATACTAACTCGCGAGCTTACTTCCTTTTGTTCGCCACTGCACGTTGGTTTGGTTTACGACTCGATATTCTGGCATCCTTACTCACTTTAGTTACTGCGATTCTTGCTGTATTTTTGCGTCATCAAATTGATCCATCAGCAGCAGCACTTAGTATCAGTTATTGCATCACTCTAACAGGTCTCTTTCAATGGGCTATACGACAATCAGCGGAAGCTGAAAATTTCATGACCAGTGCAGAACGTATTCATGAATATGGTCAACTGGTACCAGAAAGTCACCGAGACACGAATGACAACGATGCTCTCATTCAACCACCAAATGATTGGCCTTCTCGTGGTATTATCGAATTTAAAGACTATACTTTTCGCTATCGGTCAGAACTCGATCCTGTACTCAAAAATCTAAACCTACGAATTGAATCCAAGGAAAAAATCGGAGTTATTGGTCGAACAGGTATGATTACTTCACTTCTGAGATTATGCATGCACTGTATTCGTTACAAAGATATAGGAAATTGGTTGAAAACGAATCGGCATACGGCAAAAAGAAGATTTCCTAATGCTAATATTTCCTCTTTTTGTTTATCAAAATGCCTACTCGTTTTCAACACACAAGTATGCCTAAGAAATAAATCTAATCAAATGTGATCATAGTGGAAGATTTCAAAAATATTTATTCTATGTCAAGTTCATTAGTAATAATTTTAGCGGTTATGGATATTTCAAATAAATATCTTTCAATTGGGAGAATGCTCTTCGATACAAAGCAAAAATCATTCAAAAAATGCTGCCACTGCCAATAAAAGATTGCTTGCAGGAGTTGATAATACACCATTTTTACTACACATTCAGAAAACCTGAATAAAATGGATATAACTTGTTTCTTTTATGCTATTATAGAATAAACAAATACATAGCTAGTAATTAGTACTGAAATATCAATCGGTGATTCCATAGTCAGCATTCGCCATGTGAAATAATTTTTCAGCATTTTATGACACAGATTTTCTGGCATACATTTATGCGAGATAGTGTACTATTAAAAGATCTAGAGAGAGAATTTGAATGCGTGATTATCCTCCTGACATCATTTGTTTATCAGTATTTGTTTTTTGTCTAGGTGCCGGAAAGTCATCACTGTTTCAAGCTCTCTTTCGACTGGCTGATCAGTCAGCAATTAACGGAACTATTCACATTGATGACATCGATATTGGTCGTCTTTCACTGGATCATCTTCGTTCTCGTCTAAGTGTTATTCCACAACTACCCATACTATTCAGCGGTACACTTCGATACAACATTGATCCATTCGAACAATACTCCGATGAAGAATGCTTCATGGCATTGGAAGCTGTTCAACTGAAACAATTGGTGCGCCAACATCCCGATGGGCTTCATCTATTGGTGGCGGAAGCAGGTACTAATTTGAGTGCTGGTGAACGACAACTAATTTGTGTAGCTCGAGCAATTCTAAAGAAGAGCAACATATTGCTAATTGATGAGGCTACAGCGAATGTTGACCATGCGACCGATAAGATGATTCAAGAGGTGATTGCTGACAAGTTTCGTGATCGTACCATATTAACAATTGCCCATCGATTGAATACAGTAGCTGGTAGTGATCGTATTCTTATGTTACAGCATGGAGAGATTGTCTATTTCGAAGTACCAAATAATATGAGTCTAAATTAATACGATTGCTAAAGAACTGATGCAGAATTTCTCTCTTGGTAGTTTCGTTTATAGGTGTTTATATAAGAACTTGATCTTACATATATGTGTGATTGGTGAATATCTGTTTCTTCACCACCGTTAGAAACAACATGAGCCCTTTCAGGTTTATCATTCGGCGAAGTCGGGGCGTGAGTTTGGGTTCATTAAAGGTATATATGAAGGCGTGTAAGAATATTCAGAGTCTCATCGAAACATCTGCACTCTTTTTCAGCATGCGAACTAGACCAGCAAGGCCACGTTCCATTATTGCTTTTAGATGAAAATCATGATTGAAAATAAGCGTTGATTTCACAAACACCCTAGATTCACTTGAAATAATTGCTTACGATAGACAGAATGTTGATACCGGCATGGTTTGAGCACATCACTCGAAATATCACTATGAATGGAGATAAATTGTGTTCTTATTGTTTTTGAACTTTCCTTCTATTATCCTATCTGCATCGAAACGTACTTCATCAAAACATAGAGTCTACAGTTCTCAACAAAAATATGTATAATTGGATTGGAAACTCATTTGAAAAAAGAATGAGAAACAACAAACTTTTAAAAGTAGTAATAATAAAAATTACTGATATTTAGATTATGGAGTTGTTTCATTGTGAACCATTTAGTTACGAGTTCAAAACGGTGAAAAACAACGATTTTATTTATGCACTCTCCTCTTCCAGTAGTTCCAACACAATTCGAACTAAACGCAACATCTCAAATGTTAAACGTCATCTAGGTCAGTAAGAGCAGGCATCAAAAAGAAGATTTGTTCCTAAAATGAATATTCAGAAAGGGAACGCACAGAGAATATTAGTCAAGAGTTTAGTTACTACTAATAACAGAAATTTCAACAATTAGCAACCGTGGTAGACGTTGCTGATACACGATTGGTGATCATATATCGTTAATATCTCATGAGAACATGTAAACTGTTTTCTCATTGCAGATATTGAGTTCAAGATTGATGAAATAAAACAACACTGTCTTGATTAGTAACAACAGCTAAACCGTAAACAATGAAATAGATGCAAGAGATAGTAGTGCCGCTCATTTTAGAAGATGAAACAAGGGATATAGTGAGAACAACTATGAATTTACTGCTATAAAAGTTACAGAATCTGATAAAAACAACGTTAGACAACTGTTGAACACACCAGTGGGGTTTTACAAAATATCATAAATATCATCCGAGTCAAGAGTGATGTACTGCTAATTCTCTTGCACTTATTGTGAAGATATATGAGTCACAGAATCTACCTGATCAGTTACACTATAGATTATAGTACATGGAATGAACTAACTAAAGTCACGAATTGGAACCAAGCATCAGTAAAAGTTCTGCCAATAAAATTGCAAAAAATAAAACAACAAAAAACTCTACATTTGATTTCGCTGTGCAATTGTGTATGATAAATAAGAGCCGAGGAGATAATACTTTTAATAAAATGTAATGTTCTGTGCAGAACTTCAAGTATCACCTTTTGATTTAAAAAAATGTTTCAATCGAGTGAATAATAGAAGGATAATTTAAGAAATGGTAAGACTGCAATACATTTTTCGACATGTGACAATGTACCCTCAGCTATATATCATCCTGCAATAGTCAAATGAATAAGTTCAGAAGCTGCGCTGTAATGCGCACAATTTTTCTATCAAGTTTACTGTTTCTTCATCTTGTTCGAATAATGCTTATTGACTGTTAGTGTCGGTTTTATTTTCAATAGTTTCTGTCAAGTGAGGAGTATCTTGCAATAAATAAGGTGAGTTCATATTAGGCCCGACGATGCCTTCATTCTATCTATTTAGCTCATATGAGTCACACCACAGTTAGTTATATTTGTTCTTGACATATGCCAAGATAAAGAACTTTCTGGTTGTAATTTTGTAATCCTGTTTCAGTTTGCTGTGTCACTACACTTGCTTTAGTCGCACTCTCCCACGTGTTCTCCTATATAATAGTGTATTCCATATGACATGAATAGAACTGGAATGATCGATGAATATAACCAACAATTATAACGAGAGTGACAATAATGTTTCTACAACGTACTGATAGTATTGTTATTTGCATTAAAAACGATCTTCGTCATACTGACTATTTTTATTGTTTTTCTATACTTTACTACATCATGCTGATGTTTTTCTCCTTGTGTTATCTTTTCATATATCTTCTCGAATTACTCTTAAAATTGTGACTTTCTTCGAGAACGTGAGAGTGTGCGTTTAGTTCTTGTCTCGTTATGTTTTTTTCGTAATCTCAACGTAGACCTGTTAATTTTATCAGCATCTGTATTGAGTAACGCTAATTAAAACAAAAAGAATCAGTTTCCTTATAGACCCACGATCAATCTACCAATAGTGACTATTCTTATGAATCAACAGCATGACGTTGGCGAGGCTATGTTGCGTGCAGCTCAGTGTGTGCGAAACGCCGATGTACTACTGGTCGCAGCAGGAGCTGGAATGGGCGTTGATGCTGGTCTACCAGACTACTATGGTGGCATTCACCTTGCACATCCACGTCTGGCAGAAATTGGACTGAGTGTTTATGATTTATCTAACCATACATTATTTGAGCGAAATCCCATGTTAGCATGGGGTCACTGGATAACAAGACAGCGGGAATACTCGAATACACTACCACATGTTGGCTATCATATACTTCATGCTTGGAGTAAATCGAACAAACGCAATGTACGTGTGGTAACGACGAACTTGGATCGTCATTTTTTACGTACAGGTTTCACAGTCGACAATGTATTCGAGATGCATGGATCAATGTATGATGCACAATGCATGAATCGATGTGGTGCACATCCATGGGCACTTGACATAAAAGTTATGCCATCAGTCGATTTGAACACAATGCTACTACTTGGACCTCCACCATTATGTATGCAATGTGATGGTCCAGCACGTGTATGCACACAATTAGCAGTTGACGGCCATTGGGATACCACACAAGTTGAGGTTGCATGTAGACGCCATGAAACATTCTTTCGTGAATTGTCTACTGAACGAGTAGTGGCTGTTCTGGAAATTGGCTGTGGTACTGTAATGGCGAAACTACGCAAAGAGGCAGCACGCATTGTAGCAGATCATCGCACGCGTGGGGGTCGTGCAACACATATTCGAATCAATTTACATCAACCACACATTGATGAGCATGAAGACAACATATCGTTGCCACTTGGTGCACTAGAAGCACTGTGTACAATGAACCAATTGATAACTGATTAATAATTCAATGTAATTATATTTAGCAAAATTAAAAATTTGTGCGTTTTACTTGATACTTGAAATCGCAACAGGGTGAAATCAAGTTTTGTGGGATATGGTTTGACTTAAAATGTATTCGCTTCTCTTAGGATTTCTTTCCATCATTTGCCACTCTCAATTGTGAATGTATTGAAGCAATACTGCCCGGAGTGTTTGAAAAGAAATTACTCTATCGCTCAAATTTTTGTACTTACTGCCTCATTTTCTGTTTTTGCAATCCTGCCAGATTTTATTTCAAAATAAATTTCATCAACATTTCATCATGATGGTCTTCGTCTAACTTGAGAAATGATCCTAAGCAATGGAAGTCAAGTTCAACAGCAAGTGATCAGAAATCATTTATACTCACTTTTGAACTATGCGAGCATGAAATTATTCGTTGTTCAGTAGAAAAGTTACTTGAAGAGTGATTTAGTCTTTTGATATTTATCTGATCAAGAGTTTTTTCTTTTTTCAAACTAGAATACTATACGGTATCTTCAATATAGCTATTTTTTTAAGAATCCGTCGAGCACCCGTTCTTAATAAGAGCAGCTTCTCAAACGCCTTGAGTGTTTCCATTTCTGTTTCGAAAAACTAAATATATGAATAGAATATTGATCTATTTTACTTTTCGATTAAAGAAGTATTTCCTCAACCGAATGATATAAAAATAAGTAAGCCATCAACGATTGTTGCGAAGTGATTTGTATATGACAACAACGGAACTAGTTGATAGCAGATAATGAATGACGCAGGTGACTCAATAGTCTCTTGCTAACACACATTGGCAGAGTTCTTCGACTGAACAAGTAGGAAAAAATCTAGGATAAATCTTTAACCAAAAGATAAAATAGTATCTATTCTGGCGAGGCAACTAGAGATAACACTCACTCTGTGGAAGAACAATGGAGAAACTTTAAGATTATGTTTAGTTCAATCCGTTTTCATATTTATCCTAATTTACTTTAAGAAGAAGGTTCCGTTAAATCTATATATGCTTTGAATTTTAATTTAAAAATTAGTCGTTTTAAATTTAGAAGTAACCCATTAGCAAACTTGGTTCATGGGATATTTTTCCATTTTGATATGAGAGGCAAATTGTTATAAAGATCTGTAAAATTGTGTTGACTATTTGAGCTGCAATGCATTAATAAACTGCCAAGACATTGATCGTGCCTAACGTGAGCTGTTTATCATTCTTCGTCTTTGTTATAATTGTTGTTTCTCAAGAAATAAGATTTATAAACGTCTAAAATCTTTACTTTCTTATTCGTATAAATAAGTATTTTGCTGCTTTATGTGAGGTTTATTTGAACAAACAATTATAATTCTGATCGATAAGAGAAGATAAAATCAATAAAAAGCAGTTTCTTTTTGGTAGCGTCTAATCACAATAAATTGTGCCTAAGTTTACTTTTAACTACAACACGTTCATAGTTCTTTCATTTCGCAAGCAATTTTAACCTAAATAAATTTTTTGACAGCATGCGTTGTTTCGAATTTAAAAGTTTTCTATTTTGCATATTCACTCATCAACTAAAAAAGTACCCTTATCTTTCGAGTTTTTTAGCCATAAGCGAATACAGATTAGTAACTAGCTAATCTGTCGCTTTTTAATCTTTTTCTAAACCGCTATGGATCGTTTACAAACAACATCATGTTTCTTTTTCCATCATCTTTTCTTATTAGAAATCCTCGATTTTCCTCTTCTCATGTACACTGTCTGCAAGATGTCACATATTCTATTAGTATAATGAAACTGGAAAACAAGCGAGTTCAACATTTCAGTCGTGAAGGTACAGCACTCATACAGTGCTCTTACAATGTTGAAATTTTGAGTATAAAGTCTCTGTAACCAAGATACTGTTATTTGCGAATGCATATCATAGATTAAAATAAGGCAAAAATAATTTCTCATGTACTGTACTCACATATCATTGCAATCAATAATATTGCAACAATAAAATGAACTTAATTATCCAAGCAATGCATATGCTCAAATTTGTTTTTTCTCTATAAACATAAAAATAAAGTAAATGCGACAAAAAATTGATTTTATGACATGAATGACTGCCATGTGACAAGTCATCTCTTGTATTTACTTAGTACCTTACTTAAAGTGTGGGTATACCTATATAAATGTACATGAATTTTTCTATCCTATCAATCTAAATGAATTTCTAACTTACAAACGTAAAACTAGTATGGCTACTATTATGTTTAATTCAGATTTTAAAACTAGACGACTTTTTCAAGAACCTAAGCGAGTTTGATAATCTTACTGCGTCGGTAACAAACTTTATCTATACCGTATACGCATATCAATATATCCTTTCCACACTAAAAATTTAGATACGTCACATATTATATTGTAATCATTCAGAAAAAAAATATTCCTTTGCCAAGATTATCTTCGTTTGAAGGCGAGACTCAAGAGTTAAGCATCATCATCCTGCTCCCTGAATCTTAGCATGTATGTTTGTATCATTTCATGACCGTCAAAGATATGAAATATTTTTTCGATCATCATTGTCATTTTCTTGCTCACATTCATATCAGATGTATCCAATATATATTTGCGCATCAAATTAATGCAAAGTTAAATTCTCAAATAATTTTGTAAGAGTTGATTGTCTTCCTTGATTTCATTTTATATCAATATTATTTATTGAATTGAAAATTATCACACATCGTATTTCGATGCAATACTTCACCAGACAATAAATTAAAGATAAATGGTATACACATTTATAAGAGCAAAAATACTAGTCTTTCTTTTTGTTTTAGTCATTTTTTGATAGTGTTATGAAAAACAAAACAGTAACAGTAATATATAGAGAGGAACTGAATCATTTTCCATATCACTATCAAACAATGATTAAAAGGAAATAAAAAATAAGTAGACTAACTTTTTAGATTCTTATGCATGTGCATATCATTTGTTTTTTCAATTTAATTTCTGATGAAGTATCTTATGAAACAGTCACAATTTGTAAATTCAATAGATTATCAATATAGAACAAGTAACGTTCATCGACATGGAAAGTCGATTCACTGGGTCCTAGACTGACAGTGCTGAAGAGAAGAAATGTATGGACAGGACAGAAAATCGGTTGTTTGTGTCAGCAGCTGGTGATGATATTTTCAAACAGACCTGTGAAGGGGGTCGGAATAAGTGAAACTGAAGTAAGGATTAGACGAAAATTAAAGGTATCAAGTAAAAGCACTAAAAGTGAATTCGAAACACGGACAGAATGGGGCTCAAAGACCCTTAAGGTGGGGGAGAGGTTGAGTCTTACCCAGCCACAAAAGTACAGCGTTCAGAAATTTCGTGATGGTTAGCTCAAAGTTCCGTAGGGAGATCAGCTCGCCTCCTCCACTGATCACATCTCCAGAGCGGACTGTTTCACGTGACCATGTCATGCATCCGCTCATGGTTTGTGCCGTAACAATGCGCTTTGTGCCATAAAAAGGGTCATTTGTGGTTGTTTGCGCCATTGCTACAGACAGACACAGGTGGATTACGGTTTCTAGACCCTATCCTTTCAGTCTAGGGAATAAAATAAAGAAAGAAAATTAGCATATGTGAAATATGAATTTAACGTTTTTATAAAAACAGAAATTCATTTATCATATTTTTTCGAATCAGATACTGTGTAGAGAAGTATATATTGTTATTCAAATAGTTATTTTCTCTGCAACGAAATCTAAAACTTCTAGACGATCAGCTACATAACTAAAAGAAAACGAAAGTCCAAAGTTCTGTTAGAAACGGATCAACTATCTAAATAAAATAATTACGAAGATTGGTTTAAATAGCAGCATGTTTATTTAAGAAACCTCTCTTTTAAGATGCTTAATATCATTATAAAGACTGGTATAAACAGCTGGATGTTCATTTAAGAAGTGTTTATTTTAAGAGGATTTACAATCCATGAATCTTCACAGAGATAGTAGACTGTTTATCTCAAACGTGTTTATTTTGAGAACCCACGATAGTGATGTGTCTATAAAAGTGTGAAGAATAAGTAAGATTACCCGTTAATTATAATGGAATTGTCGGCAAGGAAAGCATCTACATCAATTGACTAATATTACAATATTGATTTCTCACTATGGTATCCTTGTTCTAGTTATCCTTGGGATAGTTGGTAATATATTAAATATTATGGTGTTTTCCCAACGAAAACTTCGTGCAAGTCTTTGCACTGTCTATTTTATCTCAAGTGCCTGTATTGATTTGATTTTGACTTTGGCTATTGCATGGCCACGAATGCTTACCACTAACAATCTAGACTATTCAGCGATTATTGGGGTTCTGTGCAAAATTCGCCACTTCATCTATTATAATTTTTCAAGTTTATCAGTTTGGATGGCCAATTTGGCGACGGTTGATCGGCTTCTTATCAGTAGTCCTATGGCTACACGTCGCCAGATGAGTTCATTTCGCAATACGTATCGTTTCATTGTTGTATCATGCATTCTATTGAGTGTTATCTTTGGAGATTTGCTTTATTGCGCGGATGCCGTGGCCAATGGAGTCATAACCTCATGTTCGGCTTTTACTTCCAGGCAATGTGGCTATTACAATCGAATCGCACGAGTTCTAAGGGTGTTATTCATTCCTGAAACGGTAATTATCACATTCAGTATTAGCATCGTTCGGAATCTGACCTCTCTAAAAAATTACCCCAAAGACGACATCAAGGACTGGATCTGATCAACATTGCATTCAAAAAATAGATAGAGAACTTATTAAGGCGAGAATATTAATAGTATTGCTATTTGAACTAAAATTTTCACGCTTTTTAAAATAAATTTGTAGAAGCAGTAAAACATATAGAGTATAGTTATAGTGTCTGATTCATGAATTAATTTTCATAAGATACTCAATATTTTGATTAGAACACTGAAAAATGTACAAGACATAGATATACTTGGTTTGTTTCTTACTGTAATGGATAAGCAACATGATATATAGAGAAAGAAGAGCGTGTGTAGATGTAACGAAAAGGCCATACTATCATTGTTCTCGTGGTTATAGTCTCGATAATAGATTTGCAAAATAGCAGCTTGTTGATAACCTGACTATATGATCAGTAATAATTCTTACACGAGCTAATTAATTGTTTTCTGTTTAGTTGCTACTTCGTCATTACCTCTTTGCTGGTGGTATTATTTTTCGGAAAACACTGGCACAATTCATGCCACTAGACTAACGGTCAACTAAAATGTTGTTGTTTAGTTCAGGATCGATGCTCCTAATGGCATAAACCACATTTTTGGTCGATCATTATTTGGTGTTGTGTTTTTGAAATCGCACTATTTGAAGAAAATTGAAAATGTACATCCAATCCCACAATGATCATTTTATTCTAGATCAATTGAGAGTGTGGTTTTGTATGCGTAAATTACACTAGTAAGCTTTTGTCTTAGAGAAATTTGAATTCCAGAGATTTGCATCGGAGAATACTCGAATGAAACTAAACGTTTGAATTTATGATATTTTTTATTTCATGCTGTTTATTTGCAGAATAAACTCTCACTCAATAGAATAGATTCAAAATGACATGTTGTTCTACTTGTGTTACGATGAGATTGTGCGTGCCGATGAAAGTCTAATGAAACGTCATCGCGTTAAAAAACTCCTAACAAATTCTTAAGAAATAAATGAGCCTGAAAGACAATATATACGATGCAAAAGTAAATCTCCGTAGCACGAGCTGAATACATTAGAAAACTGTAGAATTGGACTTTATCTGGCTCCTAACCAATGGCAAGAAATTCTGAGTGTGCACTACTTTTCCTTTTATCATTGTTGATCACTTATGTATTTGATCGTGAATTCACTTTTGACTCATTATTAACTGTCGTGAAAGAATGGAAAAAGTTGTTGATCAATTTACATAGTTTCGGATTTACTTATGCATTTAAAGTTTAATCTTATAGGTTAATCATATATGTTGTATACTTCTTCACTCAATAAAATTTTTATCGTATATTCAATGTTAATTCTCGGGTGAAACACATTTATCTTTCTGTCCGTCCAGAAGCTGGACACAACATAGTCATAGTGTGATGCTATTTTTTGTTCGTCTCTTGATTTTATTTTTTTTCTGAGATGATTCTAAATCATCATGCATTTCATTTCTTTTCATGGAACTACTCATGACCTTCTTAATTTCGTTCTGGGTAGCTCTCTTCTGCCTGCAAACTTTCAGATAGCACATTGCCTTTCGTTTTTTTGCTGATAAACACATTAAAAGTTTTTTTTCTTTGGTTCATAGGACATCACTATATTTTATTTTTTAGTTTAGATATAATTTTCTTCACTATCTTCTCTTCGACCATTCCTGTTTGAACGACTATTTTATATCTCGCTGAAGGCCATGATACTCAGGGGTATCCTGACCTGGGTGTCCCCTCAATTATTAAAAAAGATTAGTTTTTCAAGCAAAACGTCTTTCGCCCCTCCCCTCCCCTCTAAGTTGAAAGTTTCGAGACACTCCTGATCATCTACTCGAGACTAAAAAAATCAATATACTTGCCAAATTCTTAATGAAACTCAAGTTTAATTATCGTTCATCTTTTCATTTAAAAATGAAAAAAGGCGACAATAATCTAAAAAGTATTATTATTATTATTATTATTATTGTACAATGCCCATTGACCCTGAAAAATCAATTGAGAATCTTTTAGAAACAAAAATTTTGAAATGCTTTAATACTGATCGCCTGGTAACATTTTTGTGGAACTCGCATATATTTTCGAAGACAATGGTGAGCGTAAGTTTAAAAGTGAGATTTTTCTGGCTCCCCCTTCCCATTACAGACATTAATGAGTTTAAAATTGTGCTAATTAGGAGCTTCACTAATTTGACTGCTATTTCTTCCTTTTTTAATTACAGACTACACAAAAAGAAAGCAATGCTTGCCCATTACAGACCATAGAAACTAGTCTCTGCCATTGTTAAATATACGAGCTTACAATTAATACTCTACTACAGACATAAGTAAATAGACAATGACCTAGTTTTAGGTTTTGAAAATCAAGGTAGAATTTTCAGATGAACTGTTTTGAATTATTTTAGTAAGCCTAATGGACATTTGTGAGCTCCACATTTTAGCCCCAAAGGGGCTGCGCTAACAAGCTTTTATAAAATCAATTATGCACTAGGCGCACTGTATATATTTATTTAATATAAAATCAGTATTCATCAATAAAATTTACTTTGCTTGCTCGATAGAAAGTGTATTTTTCGAAAGTCTATGTTGGCCTTGAAGAGAAGATTCTCGTTAAATAAATTTTTGATATGATTATCTAGCGTGGTAGATTACATGAACTATATCTGGACTAGTTTTTGCTCATATGTGAAGCGTGAATTTTATTTAGAAAGATATTTTCTGATTACACAGGCTTTTATTAATATTTCAATATATTCTCTAGGTGATGTAACAAATTTACAAAATGATTAAAAAATCTAATGAATACAGTTTCCGAATGACTGTTATGATGCTTTTTTTATGAATTAATTGTTTCTTTTTTATGCGAGAAGTTTTTAAAAGATATTCTAGCGTGATGCGATCAAATCAAAATATTATACCGGTACGCTCTTGACGAAATATTATTTCAAAATAATAGTGAAATTAGAATAGTTTTTAATTTTTCAACAGAAACAACATTGTTGTTACTGTTTGTTGACAGTAATGTGGTATAATAAGACTTCGTGTAATGAGAACAGATCTTTTCGTATAATTTGAAAGAAATTTTGCTGGATGGCTACTTGGGCCGAAATATCCGGCTCTATAATGGAATGTATTGGTTGAAAAATAGCTTACATATATCAAAAACCACTCTTCATAGACAGCGCAACCATCTTTAGCAACGCTAATAGGAGTCAACTTATGATAATTCATATTGCGTTCATGAGACACATCATAATTCGCTAATATCTGTTTTGTGAATATGCTAACTGACGTGAATCATCACAATAATAGAGAATGTACATCTGTTACAGTATGATATTTTCTTTACCTTTCTTTTTGTATCGTCTAGTAGCTTTCTCGGTTAGTCTCAGTCCATTATAGTCAATATTCGAGTCATTGCTGTTGCAACATATCGAACATTAGCTATGTTTCATTTAGGAAAAAAATGTGCAAGAGCCTGAGAGTGCATCAACAGTATGGTCAGGGTCAGATTAAGAAGGGATCAAGCTAATAGATACATGAATATATTCAAAATTTTAACGATTTCCCAGTCAGAAACGAATATTCTTAACAGACAATGTCCATCGACTTTAAATATATGCGCTTGTCTATCTTTCATACAGATCAATAGCTGAAATGTTGTCTGATTGGATTCCTATTCTAGAGAATATCATCATGCAGTTACGTCGCACATTTTATTTCTAGAACAGATACTGGTATCAATAACAACACTCAATAGTTTCAACATCATCATGAACATATGAGCTTGTTATATGGATTGAGAAAGTAGTTCAAGATCAAATAATATATTTTCTAATACGAATTTCATGAACAAAATGTTTATCGAAAACTATTCATTAAGTCATAGTGTTTTTTTTTGTGAAAATATTATACAACTGATAGTCGACGATAATATGTTTTGTGAGTTACAGATTTGTTTAAACCACTACTTTATTTGATACTTATGATTGTCATCATACACGAGCGACCTCTGTCGAGACGCCGATTATAGTTTAGATTGCAGGATAAACAACAGTATACAATAAACAGTATATCATAATAATTTTACGTATTTCTCCAAAAATAAAATTTCCAGTATTCTATTTTATGACGCATTGTTTTGTCGATTACATATGAATCAGTGATCCGTATATGCTCATAAATGTATTTAGTGTTAGTAGTCTGTTGGTGGCATTGATGACGTTAGCTTGACAACAGGGTTGGTGTCGGTAAATATTGGAATAGAGAATTAGTTTTTTTTCTAAGAGACATGACCTCCATGGTATTGAAGGTTCGTTTTTTAGGGTGTAGAATTTCTTCAAAAAATTTTCAATAAATTCTTTCTCGTCTGATATTATCAAATCCAATTCGCATACAGCAAATCATCATATTTGAATTGGTGTTAGATTGTTTTTTAAATCTATAGTAATTGTCATTTCATTCATCGATATCATTTTATTTTTTAGCCTTCAACTATACATATGTGACAGCAGTTGAGTCATTAAAAATCAAAATATGTCTTTCATTTCTCTAGACAATAATCATTTGCCAAGTATACATTTTTGATTCGTCGAATTTCTTTTTTTCCTTTATGCAACATAAAATAAACATCCGAAGAAATGCAAAATTTTTTTTCTCTGGTAGCTTTTATTCTGTTCTTACCCGAACATGTGCAGAATTTTATACGTCAGTATCATACGTGGCTGATATGTTTCAAGCAATATGAGACTATTCTCCTTGCGTTACCTTTTTTCTTTCTTTTTATTGTATAACTATGCTCATTTTTTCTTTCGTATACATGTAAATGGGTGTTCTGCATGAATGATGAGCTAACCGTTGAATAAATAAAAAAAAAGTAACACAAAAGTATTTTGTCAAGATGCAAAAAAATCAACAGTACTCTATTCATTTCATTACACACAATTATATGCCAGTTAGTCTCTTCGCTTCTTTATCTTTTCTAAATATGTTAATTATTGTTTTATCAACATGTTCCTTGCAAGCTTAAAAATTACGTAACAAACATCATTTTGTTCTGTTTGTTCGTTTCTTCGTTTTAATGCAACTAATGAATATTTTCAAAAATCACATTTTCTACAATTATTTCAGATAAGCAACAAAATGCTACGTCGGCAACTATTAGTTCTGCTTTTATTTGTCTTATTTACTGCTAATTTGGCTCAAAAATATGTTCCTAATGATCGAAATGATAATGACGAAAATGATGATGAAGATCAAGTTCAACCAGTCAATCGAGTGCAGCCGCCAAGTAACAACAATCTTAAACCTGCTTCAAGTATTAATGCTAATGTTCCACCCGCTTCTGATCCATTAGCACCACGACGATATATTGATTCAAATCGTCGACCATCGTCATCATTACCAACACCACTGGCTGCCAGTAAAGAATGCGAATCAGATGTGCAAAAATATTGCGGTAAAGGTAGTAAACAGTTGCTCTCAAATTTAAAAGTATTACAATGTGTTGATGATCTTGATAACGTAAGTTTTGCGTTTTTTTCAACGATATTGATCTATTTCTTATATGATTATAGGCAGTGAATTTAATTAATAAAGATTGCCAACATGTAAGTAGAAAAAAAATTCTTTTTTTCCAATTAATTCTTAGATTAATATTGCTCTTTAGCGTATCTACCAATTTAAATATAATATGACACATGATCCACGTTTTGACGATGCAGCTGTAAGACAGTGTTCAAAAGACATTAAATTATTCGACGAATGCGAAGCATATGTTACTAAACGTGGTTCGGGTCGTCTTGTTTCATGTTTATATGATTATTTGGCTAATATAACTGAGCCATCGTGCCGTTATTTTATTAATCAAATGCAAGCCATTGTTTTTAGTGATTGGCGTTTGACAGAATATTTTTCTGATGCATGCTCAGCAGATATTGCAAAGCTTGAATGTGGTCGATTAGACGATGAAAATGAATCAGTATGTACTAAATATATAAGAAAAAACAAAAAGAAGATTTTCCTTTGTCTAGATTCCACATGAACAAGGTGCTGTTATTTCATGTTTATCAGAAAAATACGGCCAACTAACGATAACATGTCGTAAAGAAATCTTTCATTTAGCTGAAATGCAATCGGATGATTATCATCTTGATCGTGCACTGTATTATGCATGTCGCGACGATCGTGAACGTTTATGTTCTCAAGTTTCAAGTGGTAATGGTCGAGTTTATCGATGTTTATATGAAAAAAAATTTGACAGTATGATGACACCAGCTGTAAGTAATTAAGAATATTCTGTTTGCAAATAGTGTAATAATACATAGACCGTCTAATTAATTAGGCGCAGAAAATGGCAGCGAGAAAAATAGATAGACATGCAAAGTATTTGAAGGGAATAAAAACATAATTACATGAGATTGTTCATTGTGATTATTTTTTCTGACAATTAGCGATAATGTCTGAAGAGAGATTTTTATTGGACTAGAACAGAATGGTTCTATTTAGGGGTGGATCATTTAATTTAATGCGAGTTAATTAACGGCGTTAGTTAACTAAAAGCCGTTAACGTTAATATTAACGTAAACGTACCACCCTTAGTTCTATTTGTAACTAATCACTAGAATCACGAAAAGTTAGTCGAAATGTTTCTGCAGAATGTATGCTTTTATTTTCCAACATACTTCGGTTGTGTTTCGCTCGGAGTATCCAATTGAAAGTAAAATCTAAATAAATCAGGAAACATCGGATTCGCATCCGATTGTTATGTGTACTGTAAAAACTGAGTCGATTTATATATGTTTTGAATAAATCTGAGAAAAAAAATCTTTTTGAAAAAATCCCTGTACCCCCTCACGGATGGTCTGGTCAATAATGACAATTTTTTCGTTAACTCAGTCATTTCTTGACGGATCTTTCTCATCTTCGAACTCGACTGAGATATTGATGAGATCATTCTGCGTACAAAATTTCAAGACGATTGGATGAGACTTTCAAGAGTTATCGTGTTAACGGCCGGACACACTGACCGAATCTAGAGTGTGCTCACTTTTTGAGTACACAAAATTAACTCTAGGACAGATCATTATTCCAAAATAAATTTATTTTGAGTTAGAAAATTCGTTTCCCTAACGAAAAATTTTACTCATCGTACTGCAAACTGTTTATATGATCGGAATGGAATTTTCTTGTTGCGAGTGTAGATATGTAGTCTAATATCGTCCCTAAAATTTCATAGAAGATTCAATATTTTCTCACAATAGATTTTTTTTCTGACATACGTACGTCGTAGTCATATCGATTTTAATTAAACTCAGATCAAAAAGTTTAAGGCGAGAGATATCATTCTAAAAATAGTACTAGACTTAATATTTAACTGAATAAACTGAAATTTTTCGATTATTTATTGCAGTGTCGCAAAGAAGTTCATCGACGACAATCATTAGTAGTTGCAGACGTGAAGTTTGATGCTCCATTAATTCGAGGTAAAATTCAAACATTCTGCATAGAAGAGACAACAACAAGGCAATGTTTTTCTTTTATTGTTCAGCATGTAAGGGTGAAATGATTCAACACAAATGTAACGTTGATGCTGTAGAAGGTGATCAACGATCATCATTGGTCAAATTACTTTTATGTCTTGAAGATACATTGAAAAAAGGTAAAAGATTAACGATGCATTTCTTGAATAACTATTTTTCTAACTTTCTCATACAAATTATATATTTTAGGTCACCATATTCAAGATGAATGTCGGCGCGAAATGCTTGTTCATCGTCGCATGTTAATGTCTGACTATGCTCTTTCACCTGAAATCGTATCGGAATGTAAAACTGAAATGATTCAACATTGTCCATCATTGTTTCAGCAAGGCGCTAGCGGTTCAATTGGCCAACGCGGTGGCAAAATGATTCATTGTTTATTGGGTGCTGCACGAAAAGAAAGAAGTTTTAGTAGTCGATGTTTAACGGTTATTAATGCATTGGTACGTGCAGTTGATCCGGGCAATGATATACGTGCTGATCCATTACTCGAAACAGCGTGTCGGCCTGTCATTGATACATTGTGTCCAAGAATGAAAGCTGGAAATTCCAATGTTGTTTTATGCCTATTGGACAATTTGAAAAATGCACGCATGACAGAAGAATGCGAAGATCGTCTTATGGAAGTTGCTTATTTCATGGCACGAGATTGGAGGTAATGAGAAAAAAACAATAGATGCTGATTTTTATTATTATTATTATTATTTGACTTAGATTAACACCAAGATTAATGCGAACATGCCAAACAAATCTTAAAACATTTTGCCAACTTCCAGAAGACTGGTCGATGAATAAAGAATTAAATGATGTTCAAGTTGGAATGTATTTAGGATGTCTATATCAACACCGAAAAAATGTATTTGGGGAAAATAACTTTTCTATTATTTTACCTCGTCTTTCTTTTCATTTAGCTTGACCGAGAATGTCAAGGTGAATTAAAACGAATTATGCATATTCGAACACAAGCTATCGGTTTAATGCCTGAAATCGAAGACAATTGCTTGACAGATTTGGCAACTTGCAAAAATCCAGAAGTGAAAGGCGAAGTAAGAGATAAATCCTACATGTTGCAGAAAAATGAGGATACATGTCCAGAGAGTCTGGTGTGATTATTGTTGTTCGTGCAAAATGATGAGCATTAAAATAGTTGTAACGTTCTTATTTGTATTCAGAAATTAACTCTTGCACAATATATGAGATCATGATTCTTCAAAATATACTCCGAATGATAGTTTCATGTTGATTCTACATTAGTTCTTGAATCTTGTCACAAGACTTTACAATAGGAAAATAGTTGCGATTCCAAACAATTTTTCTCTGCATCATGATTTCATTCATTGTTTGTTGTAGGAATTCAAATGTTTACAAAAGAAATATAATAAACTTGAAGAGCAATGTAAAGCCGCTGTTCGAAATTATACACAAATGACAATGTCTGATCCTACTCTTGACTTTCTTTTAATGAAAGCATGTGAACCAATGATGCAAACCTTCTGTGCGGTAAATCCAACGGGAAAACTTGTGTGTTTTTCTTTACGATGAATAAAATTCTTTTTTTTCTCTCTAGAATATTGAAAATGGACATGAAAACGATTTAATACGTTGTTTAATTAAACATAAACATGAACAAAAAATGGATTTTCGCTGTAAAGCGGGTATTGATCATCATCAAATTGTATGTAGAATAAAAACAGAATAAAAATCAATACTTGATTTGTTTCATTAATAGACAAGTATGAAAGATGAAGCATTTTTAAGTCAACAATTCCGAACCAAATGCAACGCTGAAGTGAATGAACATTGTACAGGAAAGAAAACAAAGTAAATCATTCGATTTTTCTTTTGATTTGTCATCCGTTGTTTTCGTATTTTAGAGCTGGTGTTATTCAATGTCTTGCTGATTTAATGTTACGAGACGTATTGAAAAAAACAAATGCTATTAGAGAATCCTGCCGTGATGAACTTAGATTTGAACTTCTTCAACGAGTTTGTTTTATATTTTTAATTATTCAAAAGACTTGAAATTCTATTTAGAGTGAAAGTATTGATTTCGATCCATCATTAGCGAAAGCATGTCGATATGATATTAACCGATTCTGCGCTGATCGTACACCAGGAAATGCTCAGGTAAGTTTTCCTTGCAAAATAAAATTCTTATCGACCTATGAAAATTTTATTATTAGATTCTCGATTGTCTAAAAGAAAATCATAATAAAGTATCAGCACCATGTTTTGCTCGATTACGAAAACGTGAAAAACTTGATGTTATTTTACCTGAGAATGATTATAGTCTTATGTCAAAATGTGCAACAGTGATTCAAGTAAGATGATTTTTAATAGAATTAAGAGTAATTTATAATAAAAATTCTTCAATAGAAATATTGTTCAAATGAAAAGAAACAAAATATTTTATCATGTTTACGACATAATATTAATCAAGATGCCATGCCTAATGTCTGTCGACGAATTTTATATCATCGTTTAATGGTTCTTAATAGCGGTAAGAGCAAAAGTTCACGAGAGATATCCGATGACACGTAATTACTTTTTGATCTGAAAATGCACACATCTCGAATTCCCTAAAAGTCTTATAATGATGTAGCTAGAGATTCGGTAGAGTGCGAATCTGAAAATGATCGATCCAACAGATACTTCAAGTTATTTCTGCCAATTTTTCTTTCGAAAAAAAAAAGTATAGAATTTGTAGTTCGAGTAATAAGCCAATGAGTTCTTATTCTTTGTTAAGTATTAAGAGATTTGAGATAAATATTTGAAAATTTTAGCGATCAACAATATTGCAACATGAGAACGCATATGATATAATAGAAACCTATAATTTCGATTAGAATGAAAGTTATGAATAAGTGAAAATTTAATCTAACAAATATTATTGGGATTTTACTTTGAATGACTGCGGTCTTTCATAGCGAAGTGTTTCAAGAATTTTATAATTCATCTTTGAATTAGTGTTTTTAGAAAAAAATATTTTTCCTTCCATTTAGATGCTCGTTTCAATAAAGGTTTAATCGAAAATTGCCAACGTGATATTGGTAAATTTTGCCAATCAGAAATCATTGATCAAGATAGTGACGACAAAGATTCCGATGAGGATGATGGAGACAACGATGGTAAATTCATAGTCATTTTGTTTTTATTTTAATTTGAACTATTGTTCTAGATAAAGATACCGATAAAAAGGATGATCCGAATCCGAGTCCGAATACCGATGAAAATGGTGACGTAAAGGATCGTGAAATGGGTGGTCGAATCATACAATGCTTACGTTCAAAATATGCCGATACAACAATTACATTAGAATCGCCATGTGTTTCAGAATTAATCGATGTTATACAAACATCGAAACTTGACATTAAACTTGATATTAGACTTTATCAAAGTTGCCGAAAATCACTTAACATTAACGGTCAATGTGTTGGTATGGATCAAGAAGATTGCTTGAAAATACTTTATCAACAGGGTAAACTTGAAGATGACGATTGCAAAGAACAAGTTAAACGTATTATACGAGAAGGTCAAGCTGATATACATGTCGATCGCGCATTATCATTTGCATGTCAAGCTGACGTCTTGAAATATTGTAATGATATTCCGATAGGTAAAATGAATAAAATCTATGCGATGAATTATTCATTGAATTTTGCTTTTCAGGAAGTGGAAAACAATTACAATGCTTATTAAGTATGGGTAAATCAGTAACAAGTCAATGCCAGAGTGTGTTAGAAAAACGACGCGAATTATGGAAATCTGTAAGTTTTTGAAAATTATAACTTAACGAATAGCATGAGTGTTTATCAGTTGAGAAATGAAAGAAAAAATATTTTTCATAGCCATTTAATTTTCTTGACACACTACAGAACTAAGAGGGTCTGCGCTAGAGCCAGTCGGATCAAGATTTTTGTATCCGGGCTCGAATCCAGTAAAATATCCTATTCGAAATTCGAGAATAAGGAACACTTCTCCGAATTATTTCTGAATGATGAGCGCGCCCACGTGTTTTCACTGCTAGAGTTTGACAAATTCAAAATTTTTGAATTGTGAACCCCATCTGAATCAGGACCCAGTGCGAAACAACAAAGAGGGCTGTTCACAATTTTATAGCTTGTTCAACTAGAATTCTCTATAAAGTTCTCTTTCATTTCTAACGTAAGAAACGCACAGTACTTCAAATTGATCTCTTACAGGGATGCACGTTCTATGGGTATAAAAAAACGAGAAATAAATTCTAATAGCTCTATCACCTGCTGATGCACTGCTAATTTCATTGAATATTTTAGGTACCCAATGTGAACGGTGTCGTTGAATTGGCAAATGAAATTCGAAAATCTAATAACAGTTTCTATCTGTTCTCTGTTATTCTTTTAATATTATGTGTTATGTTCATGGCTGGTTGTGCTTGCCGTCCGTATGTACGATACAGCCGTGTCAGAAAATACAAATGATATCAATCGACAAGTGACAATTAAAAATATTATTAACTAAGCTGACCAATTTTTTTTATTCGTTTTCAAATTCAATGAATCTCTATTTCAGTTTTCCTTTTCGTCTACATTCCAACAAAATATTGTACCAACGAAGAAGTGATGCCTATAAAAATAAATGAAATTTATTTCAATATACTTTCATCTCCGTATTTCAATTGCTTTTCTTTGTTTTGTCTCTTGGCGAACTAGCTCTTCTTCGCTGTGATAATATTTGTTTTTTCTCGTATTTCATTATTTGATCACTTTTAGCGTCAATTTTTATTTGTATGTTTTCTGTTCGTTTCGTGTTCCGCCAACGTTTATTAAAATAATTCTGTGTCAAGAAATAAATAATAGAAAAACATGATTTACAAAAGGCTTTGCATTTCCTTTTGATGATCTTCAGTGCCATCGTCATCTAAGTCAATATCATCGAATCGACTATTACCAATCGTACTAAGTCTCGTTAGAGAAAATGTTTTTGTTGGCCAGCCTAATAAAAACAGAGACAAATTGAAATAAACTAATTGAATATTTTACTTGTTTGTTCATCATCGGAATCTCCGTCTCGATCACTATCACCATATGTTATATTACTGCTATCGCATTGATCTTCGCCTTCTAAACAACCACATGAATCAGCTTGAACATCAGAAAAATACATAATTTCATCTTGACCTTGAGAATATATTAGTTTAAAAAGCAAATGCAATTGAAATCTACTTCCTTTTAAAACTATGAACTGACCTTCGTCATCCATAAGCACATTTTGATCTTCCATGTGTTCTCGTGAATTTTGACAACAACTATCAGGCTTTTGTTGACGCTTTACCACAGGTACAAGTGATTCTCGAATACCTAGTGGTATATCTTCACTTCGAATGACATCGCAAACTAGATGAATAGAAAATTCAAATAGATTATTTCGTTTTTTATTGAGTATTTTGTCACTTACCAACAGTATCACAGAGACCAATACGTTCTAATTGACGATAAACAAGTAAATGACTATTATTCAATGCAAACCATTGCTTATTATGTGCACATATTTGTAATTTAGGTGGAGAAGTACTATTCATTAATTTTGTCGATATATCAATCATTAATTTTTCATCAATAGTTGAATCTTTTAAATCGCCTAAACTTGAATTAGTAAAATTAATAGTTGATGGCGCCAGTGATAATGTACGTGTTTGGTAGGAATTCGTCGAAGATTTCCAAAATGTTTTCCATGACGAAAAATAACTTTTTACGTTTTGCATTTCTCAATACACCAATCTAGAAATGGAATAAAAATTGTTGCTTATTGTTCGTCTATGGTTGTGTAATCTTCTTCTATAGTTATATCTATCCAATCTATTTCGTAAATAGTGTTACTGCAATGGCAGTTATCGAGCTGATTCTATTGTTAAATTGAGCGTGAAATTAGCGATTCAACGGGTGTAGTAGAGTGAGATATTACTCATAATTGATCATCATGAGATAGACCGTGTATCTATATGCGAATAGATTTTTCTCGGATCATTGATGATCATTATTTATATAGATATATATGTTCTCCACTCTTAATTGTCAGACTTGTTAAGCGCATAGATATGCTTACGACAAAACACAGACTGTTGCCTATCAGATTGTGGTTTCCCTTAAAACTCCATAATCAAACAAATTGTTCTGATAATTTTACTTGTTTACAGATTGCATGAATATGTCATAGAAATCGAAAAAATAGCTCTATGCCGTGCTCGTCATTAACACTATCACTATGTTGGCAATACACACGAGAAGACGCTTTGAACAAGAATCTCTTTTTTTGTTCGCTCTTTATCAATTGAATATAAATATTTGCAGGCTCGACAAGTAGACTAAGATGCGATGAAGTTGATTATGCTGTGTTAGAAATTCTAATAATCTGATAATAAATGTAAATGCTTATATTAGATCTAGATTCCAGTTTCTGATTCAACTATTGTATACATATATATATATATATATACATGATCGGAGATACTAGCGACAGATATACGTACAGCTAATGTCAATAGACGAATAAGACGAGAATAATTGGCATTATGATGTGTCTGACAACTATTTGTCGTTACTTTGCATAGTGATCACTTGGTAATAATAGAAAACTTCGTAAGAATTTGCTTATTGACACATAGTTGATTAATGTATGAACACTATCATTATGATCAAGAATTCTGTTAGATCTGCATCAGATATTAGGTACATACCGTTCTCTGTATCGAGCTTGTCCGGCTAACTCTGCTACCGGAAAGTGAGTGCGTTACTATTTTTATGCATTTTACTTTTCTCATTACTTTTGAACAGTTTACCAGAGAAACGCGGACAACATCTTATTTTGTTCACTAAAATGTTCTCTACATAGTTTTCCGGTCTAAAATATTCTTTCACTTGTCTTACAAAAAATAGTTTAAACATATTAAGTACATTTTGTATTTTTCCATAAGACAGGTGAAAGAATATTTTAGACCAGAAAAATGAAGAGTACACTTTGTAGAGCGCATTTTAGTGAACAAAATAAGATGTTGCCCGTGTTTCTCTGGTAAACTGTTCAAAAGTAATGAGAAAAGTAAAATACGTAAAAATAGTAACACACTCACTGTCCGGTAGCAGAGTTAGCCGGACAAGCTCTATACTAAATCAAACGCTGTTGCAAGTGAAGTTTTACTAATAGAAATTTTTCTCGATATTATATTGACTAACTGTCGGAAATGTATGGATTATGATATTCGATGTGCATTGTGTCGGCTCGTAATTAAATTAATTTTTCCTTCGAAAAGTTCATCTGCATTTTTGTTTTTTGGTTCATTGTTATTCGTCAAAGAAGTTGATGATGAGAGATAAAAAAAAATGGTAAATAGATATTGTTAATTCAACCCGAACTAGAAATAGCAAATGATAGAATTCATGTTGATAGAGAGTTCTAATATAGAGACATAAAATACATGTGAAAAGCCAATGATTATTTGTATTGATGACTACATAAGACAACTGTTTCTTGAAGAAAAATACTAATAATTTAATTCAGTGATGCTAGCTTTTGATTCTCCATAGACACGTATCTACATCTAAAATTGCAAAGGAAATGATGAGTACAGAATACAATATGGGATTAATTTGTATAAATAAATTATTTATCACAGAAAAAAAGAGACATAATATTATTCGAATTGTGCAGCACCGTGAAGGACAAAACAGGAGTCTACTAGTTGAAAGAGTTTATTTTTTGCGAACAAAATAATTTTCGCTTCAAATTGATCAACTACAAGAAGCATTGTTTTCTTCGTCATATTGCACAAATATTGATAAGAATTAGTAGTACGAAAGATAGCACGTAAATCGTATTGCGTTTTCTGTAAGAAATGTTGTTGCGGAGAAGACTGTAAGCCGATTGTTTTTATTCACATTTTATCAACGTGAAAAACTGGGTGACCGTGAGACACATTAAAACGAAATGAACTGAATAGAATCATTACGCAATTGATTGCATATCTAGTTCGATGCAATCGATGGTTAAATTAAGAATCTTCTTTTTTTCGCGTGGAAAATTGTCGTGATAAAGATGCTAAACGTTGAAAAGTTTCCGAAGAAAAACGTTTTTGCAACACGAATTAAAATAAAGAACGATGCACTTTTTATCATCGATCACGCGACTATTTCTTAATGAACGAGAGCAGCATACTGATTGCTGCTTGACTCACTCTCACTAAATTATTTCCTATTTAATGATTTATTGTATTCAAAATATTAGCTTACTTTAGAGATATTATTTTGAAGTATCTATTATAAAACAGCACATGTCTTAACAATTCATTTGATTTTCTATGAGTTAAACACTTTGCTAATCGCAATGGATTAACACGTTGTTTTATAATGAAATATAGTATGTCTGTGAATTAAGCATTAGTACAATAGAACGGTTTTCATGGCATGAGAATATTTGTTGCTACTTACGTTTTATTCGGTTTACTTCCGATGCGATTCCATTCTAGCATCACTCATATTTTTATTTAATATATAAAAGAGATTAAATCGTTTACAATGTTGTCACATTTGATTTCTGACTGGTAATGTCGACAAGTGATTCTCAATAATGGTCACTGGTAAATCACATCGGTTGTTAGTTCATAGGTTCCTATTAACTCGTCGAGGATCAACTCTTAAAATGAGAAAGTATAGACGTCATAGACAGGAATATCCGATTAACTTGATCAATCACAACTAGACTAGAAAGAGACCTAAATAATAGATGATTGAAATAGAATCTCGATCTGCAATTTCAGATAAAGTAAAGGACGAGCGAATTACTAACCTCGATTGACAACCAATATTTCTCATATTGAATACTAACGATTGCTTTATTTCGTAAAATATTGTCTAATGGAAAACATTTAGTTACATATTTGAATATTATCTCATCGTTGTAAAAACGATGATAATCCTCTTTTGTTTTGTTTATGAATGCATTTTTATGATTCTGCGCGTTATTTTTACCGTTGAAACGATAGATTAATATTTATGATTTATTACAATTATTTTGTTATGAATGGAAAAATAAGCGCTCCAATATTTACTTTGAATGAACTTGAAATTTGTTTTGTTTACTATTCGCTTTCTTTTTTATTTAAATTATTAAATTAAACATATTATCTATATCAATAGAATTATCAATAAATGTATGCCGAGCTTCTTCCGCATTAGTATGTACTACTCGACTTGTTTCGAATACTTAAAAAGCCATTAGTTTGCTTTTTCGTATTCATACACATCAACTACGTACTATATAACTAAATGGACTTTATTAGATGATCAAAAATCGTTATAAAGGCTATTAAAAGTAAGAACACTTCATTTTACTGGCGTCAAAGAAAATTCGTTTTTTAACTTTTAGTTTTAGATGTATATTTAAAAATCTTGTGAAGAACAAGTTGACCTGAAAGAAAAAAAAACTACAACTAGACATCAGAAAACAAATGTTCAAGTTTGGTTTATGATTTAATCAGAGACCATTGTACTAATTAAGTTGATGTCTTTTGTATGACAGTAAAATAAATTTGAGTTGCTTTTTATAGCCTTTGCTTCATGGAAGGATGAATCTACAGCTAACATTTGTTTTCTTTTTCTAGTACAGATGTACGTATAATTGTAATTTTAGAAGGTTTACATGAATTGTTATTGATAGATTTGGGAAAATGAAGATATTTATGTTTAAAATGGCTACCTGGTCAACTCTTCCTAGAAGAATCCCCAGGGAGTTGTCTGGGGAAAATGAACGAAATATCTAATTACTTATAAATTCTTCTTAAATTTTTTAAGTTTAAAAAAAATGAAAGAGTTGTTTTTATTTAGATATCTCATCAATTCGTCCAGGCAAATCCCTGGGGAGTCGTCGGAGAAGAGTGGATTAAAGTATTATTATTCTCTTAGATTGTAAGAGACTATTTTCTTTATCAGTAATAAATGTATCCATCAAGTAAGAAATTTTAACTTTTCCGACATCTATGTTGCCTAGTCATGTTTGTCTATAAAAATAAGTGTAAAATTCATCGATAAAATACATTCATCGAACACATCGAAAGAGAATAAAAGAAGTACCCAGAGAGAAAAACGACCTATATATATATATATATATCGTAGTAAAGTTACATAGCGTACACGAAGTTCCTATTATAAACTATTCATCGTAAGAGGTCACCAGTACATAAAAATACGTTCTTTTGTATTGGATTGGTTCTGTAGTTTGACAAATTAACCGATTAACCAGAGAAAAACAGCTGCTAGTGTCTTTTTAATTCTTATCATGAAAACTATATTTGCCATTCATAGTTATAATATATATACTTTTCGTCGCACATGAAATGATAGCAGCTACTGAAACAAGTGCAGATGAAACGTCCGAAGCGTCTATCTTTGCCGGAGAGCCGTATGTATACGAGAAAAACGTCAATAATTACTCTCATACGGTTAAAATTTAGATTTAAATGTCGATTAAGCTTTTATGGGCGCGGACAAAGTTCGTTGTTTAATTCTAAACTAAAATTATGATTGTTGATATTTTATTTTCTCGTGTTTAGATGCAAGTGCACCAACACTTGTTACTAGTAAAACTAATTTACACAAAGGTGATCTATTTGTCATTAATTTAAATGAAGAGGGCACACAAAAACTTGTTTTGCAAGTGGATGAAGAGCGCGTTGCTGCAGCAGCCCCTCCAGGTATTAGGAAAAACAAATACGAATTTTCATTAAGATAATATTGTGTTTTTTTTCTTCAATAGAAATTTTTATCGATGAAGCAATTAAGCGAACTTTTTCTGTGACAACTTTTATGAGAAATCTTCATACAATGCAACAAGTAGCAAACAAAGAGGTTAGTTAATTTCGTCTTATTTTTTCATATAGAATTACTCGATACTTTGAACGTATATTAGTAAAATCTGAATTTTGTTCCCAATAGTTGTATCAGACTTCTATCTGCAAAATCCTCCGATTTTATAATGTACACATAACATATTAAGAATTTCAAATTCATTAGAAAACAATATTTGATAATGATAAAACCTTTTCGTTTTGAGTAGGACTCAATGGCGCTAAGGAAGTTCTAAGCGCATTAGGATCCACGTATTACCAACCAACAGTTATGACTGATTTTGTTTTCGTTTTCGACATTTAGTCCAGATATTCAACGAGAAATTAGCCATGATATTTCCATATCGAGAATGCAAACAATAGATGTTCTACGATTCCTAGAGTATCCGAAAACTTTTAGGTCAAAAAAAGAGACGCATTATTCTTGAGATACTGAATAATCAACAAGTGATTAGATAACACAAGTGACAAGCCCATGTCAGCAACGTGCATCGTGCTGGTGATATCTCAAGAAAAAGATATTATTTTGAGGGCAAACACTGAACATTCTAATTATGATGAGATTTATGTACGAATAATATTTCAAATAAAACACACTAAATGGAGAATGAAGTTCCGTTCAATTGAATTGATTTTTGCATAATAATAAATTTGATCGTCTAGAAATTTGCTTTGTATCTGGTCGAATTGCAAGTTAAAGAACAATATCTAAGTCGCGGTGATATGTGGCGGTTTTCTCGTAAACTAGTAAGTCATTTTTGTTGATTAAAATATTTTTTCTCAATTTATTTTCATACACACTAAAGATTAATACAAATGTCTACTTGAAAAAGCCACTTGATATGTTCGGCATGCGGTAAATTTGTTTTTTCTTTGAATTAAATTAATTTTTGAAAAATTTCATATAGTGCTACGGTTTACGGCCTATGGATAGACAAAGCACCATACCGCGTCTCGTCTGGCTATTTATCAAAGAATACAAAAGTGAAATTGTTTTTTTTAAATCTCATCTTAAAATATGATTTGCATTTTGAATATCTATTAGATTGTTTTTCGTTCATTGAGTGCTTGTTGTACAATATTTTTACAAATGTCCAAAGAAATGTGGAATTTCGATCATCACGGTGATACTTTTTATGAGAAAGCTGTTGATGGCTTTCTTGCTGATTTATTTACTCGGTGGAAGGTATGAGAATAAAATAAGCATATGAGAATAATTAAATCGAATCGTTTATTTCTTTCAGTTGATGAGTTGTCAACATGATGTAACAATGACTTTATTTTCAAGAGTTTTCTATGATGCAAAATCATTGGAAGATTTTCCACAAAGTTTACGTCACCATATTAATAAAGATTATCGAGGAAGATTTTACGAAGATTTCTATCGGTAAAACGCTTTCTAAAAACAATTTAATAGTCTCTATATTGAACAATCGAAAGAGAACCGATAGATTAGATATGAACAGAAACAAATCATATTTCTATAATTTCTCGTTAAGAAAGAATGAGCCAATCTTTTTTCTCATTTTTAACTATCACGTAGTGTTCCCGTGACCCTTAGATTTGCTTTTCTCCGCATGTGGCCACGTTATGCTACTCTAGCGCACGTGTACAACTTACATGATGAAAACATTTTTCGTTTCTGCCCCGCGGAGTGTTCTCGAACTCGCTATTTATAAGCACTAAATGAATGCTGTTTGTTTTCTACTGAAATTTAACGTAGTCTTTATTCACTAGTTTCGTTGAAGTCAATAGTCATACTTCAACGAGTACTACTGATTGTTCGATGAAATTATAAGACTTAGTAGTATTGATTGTTTTTTGAATATATACATTCTTCTGCTGTTTGTATTTTGATGAAGCTAGAAGTTATCTATAATATTCGAACAACATTCCGTAATGTACGACTCGCTAAAGTTATGCTCACTATGCCGTTTACCATCAGAAAAATGATTGATAAAAGTTTGTTGAAAATTAGAAGGGACGAATAGCTGATAAAATAATTATCGTGCAGAAAATTTGAATATAAGAAATTGCTAGATGATATAAAGTCAAATTGCTTGTTAGTATTAATTTCGATTTGATTATTTCAGTGTTATCTATCAAAATGAACGTTATGATGATTGGTCACCTCGTTTAGCAACCATAAAAAAAGTGCTTATTAATTACAAAGAAGAGCTTCTGACTTATCATAAAAAGCAGTTACCTAAAAATGAGGCGGATAAATTGCCTCATAGTTTCATATCAGGAGCAGCTGATGGCAATTTTCTTGAAACATTGAATTTATCATCGAGTGGTTTGTATAAAAAATGTTTTTTTAGAAAAAAGTCTTTTTGCAATTTCTCTTTAGTATTTGAACGTCATTTTATCGATCAACCATTTGATCGTCTTGGACAAATGTCCTTGGTTATAACGCCCGGTACTGGTGTATTTGAAGTTGAACGTGAATTAACCAATATGACTAAGCAACGTGTATTAGATAATGGAATCGGAAGTGATCTTGTGTGCTTAGGAGAACAGCCTTTATTTGCTGTACCACTTTTTAAATTTTTTAAAGAAGATCCAAATATAGCTGATGATTATCAAATAGCACATTGGATGAATTTAAGGTTTTTTCGCCTTCATACTTTTACAATATAATTGGTTTATTCGCTTTCGAAATTTTAGTTACTATCATCGTTCAACTGCACCATCGTGTTTTCCAAGTTATATTCCACGTTTACAATTCGATAAAACTCGCATAAAACATGAAATGTTAGGTAGAGTATTCATTTTTTATTGCTTCTTGTTTCTATTGCGGAATTTTATAGATGCTAAAAATGTTATGAATTCGATCGAGGAAGATGCATTCTCAAAACCTTTACACATGTCAATGGAAGAATACGATGAAAAAGTATTTCGATCACACAATAAATTGTAAATATTATACGAAAAAAAAAACACAATGATTGATTTAGTTTTAATTTATAGATCAACAAAAGATAGCCATGCAGATAAATTAGTCAAAACTGAAAACCGAAAAGCACGGCGACGAAATATTACGATGGGTCCTACATGTAAGATGATCTAACATATTTTTGTAGCTCATCGAGGACTGAAGTTGTGCAAAATCAGTTTCGGTCTCGATAAAAAAAATGTGGTCACGTCAAAAGAAAGGAAGCAATACTTTCGTACTCCGCGGAGTTTAGAAGAAGTATACGTGAGTTACAGACGTAGTAAAGAAATATGTATCAAAGAAATTCTGCAAAATTTCTATGCAAATAGGCACCAACAATCATTAGAACAGGGACCAGCAAAACGGCGTCCCACGCATCTCTGTTGAGGACAAATGATCAAGTCTCACAGAACTTTTAAACTTTGAATTATATTGAAAGAATTCGTTTAATACAATCTTTTATTAGATTTAATGATCACAAACGAAGAACTTATTTCTGCACAAGCTGTCAATTAACCCTCTATAGCTGAATTCTAATTGCTATCTCTCATGTTATTTTTTTAAGCATATTGATATAGAAATAAAAACCTTTCTTCTTCTGTTCAGGTGGACAATCAATCGAAGAAGAAGATTCCTTTGACGAAAAAAATGGATTGTCAATTGTAAAAAATAATAATCATATCATGCCTGAATTTTATGGCACACCCCGACCTTATAATGCAAATATTAAAGATGATCTATCTCTTTCAACATCACATGCAGGAGCATCATCGAGTTTCATAAATAATTTTCAATATCAAAATACATTGAATTCGTCATTCCAACTTTTATTTTGTAATTCTCAAAGTTTCAACCGCATGGCGCGAAGTGCTGAGACATATTTTTTACAATCAAATATATTTGCTCGTATTCAAGCACGACCCAAAGCATTAATAAATCCATATGCACCAGCTAGTATTCGAATACCCATGGCACCAGGACGGCGTCGATGGGCGCATACATTTCCTATCGGTAAAGCTACGATATTGATCATTGTCGAATAATACTAATTTAATTATTTATAGGTCCAAATAATTTACCATGGCACTTTCATCATTTACGTCATACAGAAGGTGCAACACACGAAGCAATGTCTACTCACATTTCTAAATGTGCTCATATGTTGCTTCCCGGTACATCGAAAAAAGTTACCGATGGTCTAGTATCAAAACGACCAAAACATCTTGTAAAAATGTCGAGTGATTTATCTTTAAGACCTAAACGGTAAATATAAGGATGAAACTAAATTGAAACGGGAATATATGAATTCTGTGTTCACGTAGAATCGAGTACAATAGGAGAAAAGACTAGGTTCTTTGCAGAGCATTGTTAGGGAGCAAGAATCATTTTATGATGAATTGAAAACAAGTTCAGAAGAGAACTTGAAATTGCTATAGAAATAGTCAAATATTTTCTCGAATTAAGCACGCTATGCCTGTTAAGAGAAAAACTATTTTGTTTACTTGCATTTTGACGTCAATCCTTCTTGTTTCCTTTAATATTCTTAGCGCATACAATTACGAAATTCAACGTACTGCATCTGAACGGAAAGATAGTGGTAACGATGATGCTCGATCCAGCGTCAGTGGTTCGACTAGAACAAAATCCAGCAGTGATGTTTCTACGAAATCAACCAATCCTAAAAGTTAGTCAATGATTTTTCTTTTGTTTTGCTTTTAAACTAGAAACCGAATAGGAGAAAAACAAGCAACAATCATTTGGGGACCAACCGGTGTTGAACCATGGAGTGCATCAATGATAACTGGTATTGATTGGAAATCTTTGACTATACCAGCGACTCTTCCGACAACATTCGATGTTGTACCGTCGGCTGAAGACTTACAACGTGATTTTACAGATAATGCTTATACGCTTATTCATGCTTTACTACCTCATATTGAAGTTGACAGAAAGAAAAAAATCATACCAAATGGAAATTTGAACAGTGATAAAATACTTTGGTAGGATTTTATTCTTGAAAAATTTAATTATTTTCCGATTTATAACTTTTTAGTAGCGATAATATGGAACGTCAAAGAATTACATTTGATGAATTAATTGATCAACGATTATCACAAGTAAGACTTATTTTTATATCAACTTTGCTTTTTAATATCGAATAAACGATAGGGTTTTCAAATGATTGTTGAAATTCCTGGTCATATTCATCAAAAAATGAATGAATCAATTCGACGTGCTGGCTATAAAGAAACAGAATATAATCGTTTACTCAGCATCGGTAGAATTTATCATACATTAAGTCTTGTTACAGAAGAAAATCAATCTCAAGATACTGTTGTTATTTATGTTCAACAACATAAACCACAGTTAGTTTCGTTTTCAAATTAGATCCTTTATTTATTTATTTATTTATTTATTTATTTTAAGAAATGTTTTTCTACCAAAATCTGTTCAATATAAATATCGCTTTCAATGTCCTGATTCATCGGATTTCGATCCTGCGAGTTATGAATTACAACTTGAAAGTTTAGAATCATTTTCATGGAATTTAGTAGATAATGTTGTCGGAAATCATGGAACCGGTGATCACAAATTGTCAGATGTATGTACTATACAATGATTTTAATCGACATATGTTCATATATGCATCGTGTTATGTTTAGTTAGTAAAATATTGGCATACACGTCTTGTTCTTATGCCTGTGTCGAAAGATTACACTATAAAAAATATTGAATCCGGCCAAACAAAATGTGATAGTCGCAAAGAAATGTCACACGAAGATTTTTTTCTTTATGTTGAACATTTTGTTCGATTTTTATTTATGCTTAATAAACTTTCACGTTCGTCTATTGGATCAACTGAATGCATACGCCGAGTAAGACGATACTTCAGACTATTCTTCTTTCGACGCTCTCGAAATTCTCTTTAGCCTCTTAACCCTAAAACAGGTAAAAAACGTACGGACCCTACGAAGCGACAAGGAAAAAATTTGTAAGATATTGGTTCTTTTGTTCTGCTAATTTTGCAAATCTATCATATTTTAGAATTCCAATTCAAATGTTTCAATTAGCAAATATCATGTCTGGTGATTTAAGTGCAATAAATGATCTATTTAATTTGTTTCAAGATGAACAACAAGGTTTATTATTTGTAAAAGATTCCGTTCTACCGGAATATACATTTATTGGAATTGAAGCTATTTGGTGGTCTATTGAGCACGGTGATGTTATAGAAGATGAAAAAACAGCTTTGAGTTTATTTGAGGTAAGAAAAAACGGCATTTCTCTAGAAAATTATAAGCTTTGCTTTTTTCGTAACAGTATTTATTTACTAATCAATATATTCGGCATTGTACGCATACAGAAAATAGTTTTCGTTTTGGATTTTTCCTTTACTATATTGTAACAGAAAAAACCAAAAATTGTAAGTATTTCCGGAGATTTAAATTTCTTTTGCTGATGAAATTTCGTTTTAATTTCTAGTTCGTCTTGATGCAAATGATTATGCTGAAGTTGAATTTCATCAAACGCAATCATACATTCCATCTATGGACTATTTAGGCTTTGGCGAATGTAAACCCATGCGTCTACTACCAAAATTAATCGATACTCCACAAGTCAAACCTCGAAAACAAGGATCTCCATCAAATGGAATTAATTTATCTTCTCTATCAAATATGAAAAATAGTAAACCACAAACGCCATCGATTGTCCTCAAACGTGATTGTAACGTTGATGTAGATCCTAAACATATATCAGATAGACGCGAATGGGCCACAGCCCATTATCATTCGTTCTACAATCCACATTGTTTGTTTGAACTTGAAATACGTTGGCTTGTTGCAACATCATGTATACTTGGAGATTTAATTACACAATGGTCACAACGTACAGGAACAATACTCGGAACGAATCAAGTGGCATTTCATCTTGTACCGATCCCATGTGATCCATTTTCGGAACTCGATGCACTCAGAGGTAAAATGAAAACAAGAGAAAATAAAAGACTTCATGTTAATGTAAAGGAAATAGATAACTACTTCGTGAATTAGATGAAAACTGTGTTATCAGAATACTTTTGACTAAGATCTTCGATAGTCAATATATGAAAGTCATCTCAGAAAAAATATTTCTTTTGAATACAATATGGCTAGAGGCGTTAACAAACAAATTATCTTGTCGCTATTGACCAGCGAAATGTTTTCTATTTTCTAATGTAGAAGTTAATCCTCAATATATCACGATTTTCTACAGGAAAATTAGAAAACGATGATTAACGATAAAATGTTTAAGTGTGCTTCGAAAATAAGATTATATGCGAATCACCGACTACTTTCAGTTACACACGAGAGCATATCAGTTGAAATCAATGATGAGACTACATATTGATGCCTAGTTTTCATTAAGGCGAATGTTTCAATAATTTAGAATTAAATCGAGATATCCGCACTGAAGTTTTATAATGCATAATTTTGTATGAAAATGTCCGAAAACAAATATTCCATTTTTTCTATCCAATGACTTTGGTCTTGGGTAATAGGCGCATTGATGATTCTATTACCATATGAACTTGTTCTTAGCAATATAAACTAGATTATATGTATGCCATTATTCGTCAGATATATCGCGTTCAATATCCTCGGTTACATCAATTATGATTTGTGTTGAGTTATTCGATTGCAAAGAAAATGTTTCGTTTTTATATCATTGATTTATTATATTTTAGGTCCTATTTATATCAAGATTAATTCTGCATGTTTACGTGATCAACTTGCTCGTCATCCGGAAGCAAAGGAAGCTCATCGAATAGGCATTTTCCAGGAACTCATACTGAAACGGTTAGTTAAAGTTTCTCTTTTCGTGTGAATAAACTGTTCGAACTAATAATCGGTATTTAATTGCATCTGGAACTGATCAACATATCTGTACGAGACTAGCACACTTTTCAAAGAGTACTTATTTATCGTGGTATTATATAAACAGCGTCTAGTGCATCCTGTTCAACATTTTTAGAGTTCACTATTCCCATCGGAGTGTCCAAAGTAGCCATAAATCGATAGTAGAACTTCGGCATTTATTTGGTTTTTGTATTTTTAGTTATGGATTTATTTTAAACGCGTGTGTTAGTCGTAACGATGAAAATATTTATTATGTTCATATTAGCGGTGGTATGTTGGTCTATATAATATCTGATGTTTATAATGTTCACTGTAATTCTCAACCAACACGTGTTATAACAAGTGGGCTTACAGCTGATAGCCATTCATCACAATTAAATTGTGGATTTTATTGGTGTTGGAATTTTTGTTTAGGAAAAAAATGGCGAAGTTCACAAACAGGCGAAGAAAAATATCAAGATATTATGCTAGCAGACTTTCGGGCATTTTGTGATAATGATAACAATCGTTTAGTTAATTTCTGGAACGAAGTAAATAATATGGCAAATAAAAAACTTGCTGAAAAAGAACAACAATCAAATAGCGAGGATTAGTTCAATTAAGTTTTACATCTAGTCTTTTTTCTATTTTTTCATTATATTATGTGTTTAATGGCAGTGATTGTCATGGATTTGACTGTCGTGATAGGCAAAAAGAAGAGAAACGCGAGTAAAACATAGCTGTAGCTTATACATAAATAAATAAATTATTCTAAAAGAAAAGCAGTTGTAATATTTGCTGTTGTCAATGGATTAGTAAACTTTAATTCGCATCTATGCTATGGATGCTGAAAGATTTTTCCAAGTGTTTGTTCGCTACACGTAGTTTAGAAATCGAAAACAATCGGTAAACCATGGCCTATTGAATAATAGAATGGAGATATTGTATACTTTTTCTTAGTTCTTCTTCGAGAGTAATCAAAATATCTAGTAAGTGAAATACGACTATTTTATCTTACAGATCTTCAGTTCATATCTTTAATTCGAATGCTGACCATTCATTAGCAGAAATCTACTTTCGAATATTATTATGATCCACAAGCAATTCGTGGAAGAGATCGATGCATCTTTCAGTCCATCGCTAACACCAACTGGTGGACTGTTTCTGCAGCTAATTAATTACGAAATGTTTGAAATAATCTTAGGTTAGCCTGTTCAGCCGATAACTGTTCTCCTGAATTTTACTATCAACAATAGCACTATGACTTTGATGATATGTTGCTGCATCAATGATTGCCGATGAGATCTCCACTGTTTGATACGAAACAACGTTTTCATCCAAATTTCACACAATTTCTCTTTATCGTCTCACATTACGAGAGTCAATAAAGAGGTTTTGTTTTAGTTTCTCGTTTGACGACGCATCACACGTTGACGATTTGATGAGCGTTCTGCAATAGAAAGAATAAACGGCCACGTCAGTAGCGCTAGTTATTCTTCTGAAGGTAAGCTTGCTGATTCATAATTTATTTCTTCGAGATCTTAAAAGAAACGATTAAATATTGAGGATGTATAAAAAAACTCACTCGCGGAGCTAACATTATCTATATGCTTAAATTCAAATACAATTCGCTCAAATAGATGAAAAAAACTACGCAATAATGAAAGCAAGAAGAAAAATCTGCTCTTTTTCTTCCTCCGCCAACAACGCTAACACGTTTATGTGGTAGTCATGCCAATGAGAATAGTCATCATGATAAAAAATGCACTGACATTTACGTAAAATCTGTCGTTTTTGTAGACAAAATGGCTGAAGAATTAATTACGGATATTATTGATCCTCCGGAAAGTATACTGGATGAAGTGTTGGATGAAACTGAAACATCAGCATATCAACCATTGATAGATCGGCTAGAGAAATTAAAAGCTCTACCAACAAAAACTAGCCAATTGAAGAAAGAAATGTGGTCACAATTCTTAGTTCTGTGGTGTGAAATTCTTCAGATCCTACCGTCTGATGCTCAATCATGTTATGTAAAATGTGCTCAAGCTCTACCTCGTCTTATCAACGCTAGCAATTTTCTTTTCATACGAAAAGATGTGAACATCGCTCGAAACAGCTGTTTTTCATGTATTACTCAGCTCAATCATCCGAATATGAGATATTTTCTTCAGTTAACAACAGAACAGCAGGGTTTACCAGAGAATAAGATTTATTACAAGCATATTTACTATCTTCTACGGATTGCAACACAAACAGTATCATTTCTACCATTTTCGACCGTTGAAGACCGACAGTTTATTGAAAAGCATGCCGACTTATATCGTCTGTTGATTGAAAAAATCGAAGAAAGTATGCCCGACCATTGTCAAACAGTTGAAGAAAAAAATCATTCATTAGGTATTATTATTTCACGACATCTGAGTTTAATTTGGAATACAGCCGATCGAACCGTACTTATTCCGATATTATTAAGATGTGATCTCGCCAAGAAAAGTGTCGGTTGGCTTGCGCAAGCCTCAAAGCTGACAGCTAATAGTCGTCGACCTCTGATTAGTATTATTCATAATACTGCTCGGCATGATGATGGTGTCGATGAACTCAATAAATATGGAGCGATTGAAATCATCAAACAGTATCAGAAAACGTAAGTTTACGCAAAAGACATAATGCTATTCAATCTTCTATTGGTTTTCAAGTAAAATAGAGAAGAACGATGCACCAATTTTGATCACTTCAATGGTTTTAGCGCTTCTTTCTACACCTGAAGAATTGAAACGTGATCAACAAGGCATGAATATTGTGCTCAATCAATTGTTGCAACTTGTTATGAATGCTGCCAAAGGTGATCGCTATCGACGGGACGGTTTTCATGTTAGTGAACCATTATGTGTCTTAGTGAAAATGTTCGTCGTCGAAGAACGTACACTTGACTTTATCCTGTGTCATGCTGAAACACGGCCCCCATCGGATATGCATTCGAAGATACGTCTATTCGCGTCGTTACTCTTCAAATTTGCCGAAGCATTAAACGGAACCGATCTACTAGAACAATTTACATTGACAGCCTTATTAAATATTTTCTGGAGTATATCGTTTCAACAGACCTATTCAGCAGAGTTAATTCAGGACCAAGAATTTATTGCAGCGATTCGAAGATTCGTCGAGGATGATCAAGAAAATGAAGTTCTCGAACAATATAAACCACGATCGATGGAAGGTGTGAAGGAAGCAGCACATGGCATTCTACACAATCTCAATCTAGACAGTAAACATGAGTTGGTACTTAACAGAGAGAATATTTCTGTCGATGATTTCATTTCGGATACAATAGAAAAGTATGAGAATTATTTCTATGAATGAGATAGTATTGAAATTCTATTTACTAGAAAATCCACTAAACCATCGATTATGATTAGTTATTGTCATGCAGATAATCCTTTTTGTAGTCAAGTGTTTGATTTACTAAGTAAACATAGTGATGCCTTTGACATATGGATTGATCGAACACATTGTCAAGGAGTTGAAGATTTATGGGAGTCAATTGCCGACGGTATGGAACAAGCATCGATTATTGTATGTCTTCTTTCCGGCCAATATTTTGAAAGTAAATCATGTCGAAAAGAATTTATCTATGCTACCGATTCACTCAAGAAAAAAATCTTACCCGTACTAATTGAACAGTTCGAACCGAAAGGATGGCTTGGTGAGTTATTTTTTAGAAGAAAATTTCTATTTGCCTTGATTTCTATTCGTTTTGTTTTGTAAGGTATTCGAATGACTGGTATAAAGTATGTCCGTTTTCGAGGATCGTTCGAATTGGAACAAAATAAAATAGCTGAATTGATTAATACAGTTCTTTCGTCACTTTCTCCAACTAAAGTACTCGTTAATGAGAATCTCTCAGCACAACCACCAATAAGTCATGCAACGTTACCACCACGTCATGAATCTTCGATATCAACTAATAATATTACCGCTCAGCTGACTTCCTTGAATGCTCTCAGTCCAGTCGACCAATGGACATCAACTAGTGGCGATATTCATATGTGGTTTGCTTACAATCAACTATCAACACAATTTCGTGATTTATTTAACTTTCAAACTGGCGAAGAAATGCTCAACTATGCGCAAATGTTAGTCAAAGATCGTGAAAAACATATGAATACATATGCAAGAATCTTTGCTCAGAAATACAACGGTGCCGATATGCCACCGCATGAATTTAATCGATTTGCAACTGCTTCAGAAAAATTGCTAAGAGATAATCGTCCGGCGTCTCTCAAAACAGATAAATCAAATATATGTACTATTTTGTAAAAATATGTGTATTTTTTGTTAATAAACAAATTATGATAAGTCGTTCTCTTGTCATAATGTGCGGTGCTGATATGTTCTATAAATAGGTCTTTTGTCAGTCATCATTGTTTCTTGAAATCATTATTCAGTGCGACGGTCTATTTATTAAGCAATTATTAGAATCTTTATTTTATCTCTGTCCAGCCACGCTTGACCATTTTCTCTATGCGATCTTTCACATAAAATTCCCGTAATACGACAAAACGTTTGTTTTTCATATTTTTAACAATTGTTTCCAATACACATAAATTATCTATTTCTTTATGTGCCAAATTACTGCGTAGTCCTAGTGCGCATGTGTAATCTTTCTCTACAAATAAATTATTAACATTCATGTCAATAATACGGTATTTGTGCGATATTAATGTAGCGTCCGGTAATATCATATCCATTGTAAATGGTGACAAATGTTCATCGACGAGTAAAACATAACCACGCCAGATTTCACAGCAAACTTCACACTTAATACCATATTCGCGTAAGCATTTCACGTATTGATCAATATTAAAATCGCTGTCTAGTAAATAGCAGTCTATATCATTCGGCACTATCTCCTTATTCAGATGTGGTAGATTTTTGGAGCACCCGTTTTTATCAATGCACTTGGTATATTTAATCCATGCAGTAGGATGCTGATGTATAGCTGGTTTTGAGATGTAGCCACCCACGATCCAGTCACGTACAAAACCGCCAAAGATGCAACAGTTAAACTGGCATAGAGTAATCCATGCAACTGCTTCCATCCGTGTTTCACGTGTTGCTCGTGGGCCATTTATTGCAGCCAATATGTCATCAGTCCTGCGCTTACTGTCAGTAACACGCGCTATTCGTTTCTCGACGTCAGGATATCGTCGGCGAGTAGAAAATTTCAATCTACGTGGCGGAACAGCTACAAATAATGTTTAAGAGAAGTTTACGCTATAAACTAATGCGCTTAGTTGAATTATTATCATATTTACCATGGGAATCAACTTTGCATTGTGTTCAGTTATTCCTGAAGTTTTGAAATATTGATAGATCAGAATATAAATGAAAGAGTGACTTTAAGAGAAACACTAGGGCTTAATCTTTAAGACGATTTCTCAGAATAGGTGAGTATACACTTTCAAAACAAGTATTTTATTTAACTATACAAAAATAGTTCGAAAACTAGGGCACACCAATAGACTCGAAGCAACCTATCCGAAGATTTCTAAAGTGTCTCTAGATTATTTTCATATCCAAATATTCCGAATTATCGACATACTTCCATTGATATCTTTTTGTGATGATCGTGCTTTTGATTGCTGCATCTATACTTTGGGGTACTACTATATTAAGTTTGATAGAGCTTTTAATTACATGAGTAAAAACTGAAATAAAAAATGTTTCTTTTCAATGCCTAATTTTTACTGTCTTCTCCTTCAACATCTATCATTTTCATTAGGAAGCTTTACAATTTATTTAGCTTTCAATCATGTGGTTCTTATGTCTCAATTTCTCGATGAGCAACACTGTAACTTGTACAGATTTCTGTACAAACGTGTTCTATATATTTTTCCAGCTTTAGATCATCATGACAGTAAGTTTTAGAACTCTATTATACTAGACAATCTCGCAAAGGAAACTAAAATTAGTTTTAAAAAAGGTTCTGAGGTATATGAGAACGAGTTTAGAAACGACAATGTACTAATATTTCTACTTCGGAGATATCAATTTGTGCACAATTTCATTCGTCCGTACCGGTTCCATATCTATTTAGTGTGTTATCGATATTTCATATGACTTGGATACAGAACTACAAACTATGAAAACTATTGAGTAAACCCATTACTTACCACAGTCAATGCGTGCCACCTTTACAAATTTTATTCTGCCAATATCAAGCATGTCACGGTTCGATTTAAATTCGAAATGCCAAAGAAAAAAAATCAAACAATCTATCTATTTGTTTACATCTATAACGTTTTTAAATATCAAACTTGATTTCCAATATTATCGTCTTCATTCGATTCTTCGCGGAAAAAATTCTGCATACGTTCAATTACAATCTCCAACTCAGTCGGATCATCTTTAAGGAAAGAAGAGTCCTCACTATAAGTACAGATAGCACAAATGTGATTAGAACATTGCAAAACTTATTATCTCCGCAGAAATACAACGGTCATACCTTTTGAGCAATTTCTTGTAAACTTTCTTGTGCTGAAGAATGTAGATTTCTGTATATCAATGCTAAATACACAATTAATCTTTGTTTAAATTATCCAATGGATATGACAATGGAAAACTTACTTTTTTTATCATATAAATTCATTGCACTGTTCCCTATTGGGTCCCATAGTTCTTCTGCTTCCATTATATGTTGTGTAGTACACTTTTTACATTTAGCGTCTTCGTAGATTTCACATGATTCAAGCGCGCTTTTTACTTTACATTGTGAACATTTCGCTATGAATACTGTTGAAACATTGGCTTCCGATGATGGCGACGATATGTGGAGCTTATTATTTTTTACCCGAAAGGAAGATTGCCATTCGTTCTTCGAAAAACCTCATCTATTCTAGACCAAAAATATACATAATTACGACGTGCAACGAGACGTATCATCTTTTTCAAATATCATAAGAAAACAAAACCCTGAGTTATCATGTTTATATAAAAGAAACAGACACAGTCGCACAGGTATAATGCAACTCATCCTTTGTAAAAAAAGTATTCTGTGAAAACCATGTTGGGATGATGTTTGACATGTGTCTGAAATCTTCGAAAGATGATTTTCAGGACATAATCCAAGATATTCTATGACACACAGAATGACAACAGACAATGATTAATAATTCATTAAAAGTACAATCACTAATAAAGATAAACTAGTGTTCGATGACTTGTTAAGAATCAGTTTAATGAACTGAATAATCATCCAATCCAAGCCATTGAAGCTGAAACAATCCAAATGTGAGTAATTATCCTATATTTGCCTGGCATTGATTGAGTTTTTAACTTTTACTTTCAAAACATGTAATATCTTTTTACTAGTATTACCCAGCGTAGATAGAGAAGGAATAAATTACGAGAATATTCTTTCCAAAACTGCAGCTGTTTCTTCCCGCAAAGTTCATTCGGTAATAAAGAAAAAAATTCAAGCAATCATTGAATGATGCCACACATTTCCCATCAATCGTTTGCATCTTGTGACATAGATTTAGGATGGAAAATGGTGAAGATACTCCTTCGAATGTTCAGTTCTTTTAGTCTAGTTTTCCATATTTTTTATCCGCCCGAGTAGAGAGGTGATCGAATAAATTATTCGTGATCATATTACTTTTTATCACGGAGTTGAATTCAGCTCGGTAATACCAACAAAATTTAGTTTCAACTGATTGGATAGTGAACTCATTGATATAAACCATGGCACGATCAAAAGGAAAAACTTGAAATTTCCAGAGAAAAATGAGGAAGACATTTCGGCAATAGAGATCCGTGCCTTGGAAATCACAGCAAAACGAATTAGAAATTACGGATTATAATTTAAACTTTAGTATATAAAAGCAAATTTTCTTCTAAAGAATACTAATTCAAACAAGTCTAATCAGATCTCATTAAAAAACAATATGAATCGACTGTATGTATCAAAAGTCGACACATATGCTTTTTGATTTATCTTAACTCGATAACAAAAAGAATATATCACGGAAAATTATTTTTGACAAACTCAATCTGTGTCGATATAGATATGGAATTTTGTCACAGTTAACATATCGATTCGAAAATGCATAACAGTTACTAATTGAGAAGTAAAAGAAACGTGAAAATTAAAAGAGAAAACATTTTTAGATATAATTTTTCACGTCACCTGCTGTAAAAAGTACGTCTTATCACATTTTGAATTTCCCTCATAGAAAATTGACATGTGTTCATAAAAAGGTTTTGTCTGTATCATCGCCACCAGAGACAACAAACTATCTTTTTGTAGGAATTTTTATTGAAGAAAAAACAATTTGTTGAAAAATAAAGACTGCATCAGATCATTTTCTTAGCATGCAAGATAATGATTCGCGTTATATTATAGTACTGTTGTTGTGTTCGAATAGATCCACAAAAAAACACTTGATTATGTTGTTAAGGTTCAATGTGCATGTGCGTATCTATCGATTGACTGCAGACAGCAATCAGTTGATCAAGAGTTTGTTGTTTATTTATTGTTTCAGCGTCTAATACAAGTTGGACACTTTTGTCAATTTTTTTCTCAAGAAAGATGCAAGGTAATGGTGTGTTTATTAAGCTGGGATATTGTTTGCCGAGCTCGTCACGATGTAAAAATATTGTATCAAAAGATAAATTCGAAATAAAAGTATGCCATTTTTTTCGCATTCCTGTATTACCATATGTTAGTGCACATAACTGACAATCGTAGGTCGAAGGACTTACAATCTTATGAGTCCAGTCTTTCAGCATATTCAAAAAACCAGAATCAGCATTGTAAACAAATAGAAGGCGATCTCTTGACAATGCAGCTGGCTGATCAGTGGAAACATGTGTGTTTATTGCCATTATGATGATATTCTATAAAATTTGAATTGCTTAGTTTGTTGCCGATCAAGAAGCAATCGATAGCTAAGGATTGAACGGGAGTATTATGGAAATATTAATCATGACCTCAGCTATGACAAAATTGAATCTGTGAGTTAAACTAATAATTATTCACTAACTATTCTGTTAAGAATTACAAAAGATTTACCAGCTTGTTTTATTATTGCTTTTAACTGTAAACATTTCGTGAAATATGTCTAACTTCAAAACGAGTTCATATCGATATAAATGTCGCTATTTCTTCGCTAAAGATAATCAAAAAGAAAATATTTTAAGATACTTGTCTTATACTACAGTCGGTTTACTAGATTGAAATATTATCATTGTCATCATCTATGAATCCTTCTATCACCAACCTGAAGAAACAGTCACTCATCGTAACTGAAATGAAAGATGTAATCCAAGCTTACTGCATGAAATGAATAAGAAAAAAACAAAACTTCAAAAATATGACATGACAAGATATACTTTGTAGAGATAGGTGTATTAATCTGGCCAAATATTACCATTGCACATAAAAAGAAGAACAGCAGAAAGATGGCGTTAGCCTGTTTATGCTATTTTTTATGGCCAAGAATAATAGTCGTATTTGAGAAGTAGAAGTTTCATATGATTATTGAGCAAACAAATTGATGTTCTCGATTTGTGTTAAAGTTGTGAAATGTCTATTTTCTGACAACAGAATTGAGCTGATTGTCGTCGTTTATATCCATCATGAATTGTGAACGCCGCCAGTTTTATGAGTGTAACTGATAAAGATATTGCAAAATTGATCTGAAATAATCAAGAAACATAACTTTGAAATTATTTTATACTCGTTTTCCAAATTGATTTGACGCTTGCTTTTTTTGTTTACTTGAAATAGCGTTTTTAATCTTCAATTGCTTATAGAAATAGAAAAGTAGTAAGAGCAGATATTTCAAAAATTGTATAACGTGATTTAGGTTGCGATTTTAGACCGTAGGATTTCTCGTGCACTTTGCATCTGACTGTTTCCAGGTCAGCAATAGAATATCACAGCATTACTTAGACCAATTGCCACTGTGCATGGTATGTATTCGTTGATCTTTCTAATGAGAAGGGTGGATATATTTACAGCTGTGAGTAATTTGACGTGACTCTGACTATACAAATCAGTAAATATCTCATCATCTACTAAAATATAAAAGACGACTGTTTGGAGAATCATTCGTATTTATATTAAGAGAACAATTCAAGCAACATTATCGTTCATTATATAGAAATATATATGTGATATGTTTATTTAGTGTTCCATCATTTTTTGAATATCAATTAACCATATGTGTAGCATATGATTAATACTGCATTAAAAGTAAAAATCACACCTATGTTCATGCCACTTTCTGACACGAATGTGAGAGTTCATATTTAGAAATAGTTTTCACCAAGGAAAAACACACCCTTTAGTAGTCTGATAGACTCCATTGATCCTGCCATTCCAAGGTGACATTCGTGTCTGAATAGAATTTGTACGGAAGCCATACATAACTTGCACTCAATAAAGCAGGATAATTCCAACGATCACCCATGTAAATATAGAATTGAGTCCCTGGTTGTTTAGTAGATGGAAATGGAAGAACAAAAGTTGACTGAGTGTTGAATGTTGTAACGGAATTAGTTGGATTGCCTAATGAAATCCATTGTGCATCTTGTAAACTATCTGCATTACTGATGAAAAGTTCAGCCGGGTTTGGCATCCAACCAGTAAGATGGCTTGTCATCATATAATAGTTATTGTTGCGATGAAATATCGCGTGTCCTTCTCGTGGTTCATTGATAGTACTTGTTAGACCAGTGGTGTTGAGATAATCATCAGTGAGTCGACTTATACCAACATATTGATTATTACATGAGCGAACTAAATATGCACCTCTAACTGAACCGTTTCGCTTGTCTTCATAGAGATTCATGTCTAATGATGGAATACCATCCGGTTGAAATGCATGGATGAATGTGAATACACCATTGGGAACAGGTGATATGGCGATACCAACGTATCTATAACTGTAGCTACTACTATCTAAGTGAAACCACATGACGAAACGCTCGGTAACAGAATTCCAAAGAACTTTTGGCCGTTCAATAACATATGGTCCTGATTGACCTTGAATAGAAACTTGTTGTTGTCCAAGTACTTGACCCATGTTTGTCCAAGTGAGAAGATCAGTGGAATGGTAGCAATTGATGCCATGATCAGATAGATTTGCGGTTTTTAAAGACTCACCATACCACCAATATGAATTATCGTGAGGGTCAATAAGAATACCTGTGGCATGTGCCTGAATAGATTGGCCATCAGTATCATTCCAAATAACACCATTCTTTATGAAAGTCGAGACAGAATGTTCAGAGTTCGATGCTTGATTATTCAAAAGTACAATTATGACGAGTGACCAAACAACATTAGTTGCCTTGAAGAATTTTCCTAATGGCATGATTATGAATACGAATTGCACACGACGATAAAATCGTTTGTCGGTTTGACTGTCAACTTTTTTAAATTTTATCATAAACATTGTGGAATAATTACCATCTGTGTCTATTTTGAAAGATACGTTATTCGCTGTATCTAGAGCTACACTGCAAAAAAAATGAGATAAGAATATACATGTATATATATATCTAGAACAGCTGCTGGTATATCTGATTTTGAGCAGATAGGTTATGCACAACGGTCTACTTTCTCTAGGTAGTCGATAGTCAGAAAACAATGATCACAAGAATACTGCATATTCTATTATTCAGATGGTGTGAAGTGGTTGTGGTTCTTGGTGTTGACTTAACCACAAAAAAAACAAATAGTCACTAACAAGTCAGGCAACTGAAAGAATGTCTCAGAGAGTAATTTCCTCTGATCTCAGTTGTTTAATAGAACTAAAATGCTGATGGATAAAAATAATAGGTAAAACATTATTCGTATCATCGCCATCCCAGATGAATGAATCTGCTAGGATTCCTGGACACGGGCCTATTGTCGGTTCCGACGGAAAAAATCATTTTCTTATTCGCGATCAAATAGGGATTTTGAGCCATCAGAGCGCAAGGGTGATTCGATAGAGTTGAATTCCGTTAAAATCCGACATCGGATCCGATTGGATAAAATAGCAAGGATCCGACTGTAAACCCGTGTCTAAGAATCCCGTAATATTTCGTCGTTTTTATCGAAACACATATGGTATTCGGTATGTTCACTGGCTGATCCTTGTCGAAATCCGATAGGATCCTACTGTCGAAATGATTCTATAATGAAGGAAGCAAAGAAAAAATTTATCATCTCATAGGACGAGAAATGAAAAAAATGAAAAGTATTCATAATAAAATTCTTGCTACTTTACTTTTTCCAGCTTCCCTGGAAACCAGATATTATTACCATCACTCAATGATGAAGCTTCGTTTTTCTTTCTCTTCAACATGTCAACTAAATTACTCATTTGAATTCCAAAACTCTTAAATTACATATCGAGAAAAAGTAGGTTCCGAAAAATTACTGAAGTAATAATAATTGAAGCGGTTAAAGTATGTTTTCATCTTCACCAGTCTACTTCTGAACTATAACAATACAGTTTACACTTAAAAAAGTATAGTATTTTCGATTTGAATGAACAAATAATCAGTTTATATTATTTGAGAAGTGAAATATATGAGAAGGCGAGCGTCTTTTAGTTACTAAATCAATTCTATCATACTTTCATAAACGTGAAAGGCATTTTTCATGTTATTAGCGTGACTTACGAGACGAGAAAAATGTTGAACAAAATTCACTTATTGTTACTTTCGTTACTTTTGGTGGCCTATTTTACTAATAAGTAGCTAGTTTTCACCGGGTCTATATTGATGGTAATCATCTAGATTTTTTTATCAAGTGATACCCACTTAGGAAAGAATAATGTTTAACAGATGTTTTCTTCACAGTCAATGACTAAAGTGCTATCATGTATAATCAATATCAATTCACATACCCAAACAAGAGGATATGTTGGAATGGGATCTTATTTACAATGAATCCACATTAGATTGATTTTCTTTAAAACAAAAGTGATTGAGTGCCGGCATTCAATTGCCTGTTACCATAAAACATTCTCGAATATACGAAATTTCACGGTGTAGGAACGTGAACGAATTTACGAAATCTTAAGTGAAGTAAAGGAATAACCCATGTAAAAAAATGTCGAAGAAATCAGCTTTAGAGAGGTCAAAATCGGTTATAATCATACGATTTTAATCGATTTTTTCGATTTTTATGATTATTACAGCTAGGGTGTATATGATGAGTTAGACGAAAACTTTAGTATGAATAATCGTAGATCATGAACGCTGATTCGCATGTTTATCGTCGTTTGCTCACAGTGTGATTGTGCGTGCATGAAAAGGCATTCCACACTCTGCTATAAGCATAGTGTAAGAGATTGAAAGCCTTATTTTGTTTAGCACTGCGCCCTGAATGGTGTTAGAAACATGCGCGAACAAGTCTATAAACTTTATTAAGGCATTCGATGCTGTAACCCATCTAAAATTGAAACGAGAGTGCTTATAAGATTAATAGATATACTACACCACTAAAATCGTGGTGCAAAACAAGCCGACTTTGATTTGTTTGTTTTTTAAAACTTTTTAAACATTTGCATGCGTCGTCAAATTGCAAACACATATCTTATAGGTCTCATAAATGTTAGCCGGAAAATTTTAATTATATGGCATCTCAGTTAGGTTACGCCAATTATAACCGGTCAATTGTTATTTTTTGCTGTATTTATTTAATATAGTATACAAAGTATGCGATTATGCCAACGATTCAAACCTAAAACTTGCGTCTTCAGAGTTAGCAATTTTTTATTTTAAAGAAGAATAAAAACATGTGTAAAGGTTTTTTCTTTCAATGCATTCTTCTTCGCTCTTCTATCTCGATTTGATGTCTCATGCACGCTAGAACGAACAACACAGCGAAACTGCTACATGAAAAGTTAATTTTCTCCTCTGTAACTTTGTTGAATAGACGTCAATTGAAGATGAAAATTAACACGGTAATTACCTCATATGTTATATATCATACTTATAATAAATAAATAAAAGAGTCTATGCTCAACATCTTCAAATGATTAAATATTGATCCATCAAAATACTTCGTACTACAGAAGTCTGTTTGAAACAACTGAATTTCTATGAGAAATGAAGACTGTGAGCTTCTTTTTTTTTAAATTTTCACCTTTTCGTATGGAAATTACAGAAAAAATAGATGGTGCAATAAGTTAACTCAAAATGTTATCGATTTAATGATCCAGTAAATCTCATTGTGTGTAAGAAGTTTCCGACAAAAAATTACTATTGTTCCACAAAGAAGGTATGATATAAGGACGAATTCACTTTAAATATTTTCTTACCATCAAGAGATTACTAGTCAAATTTTGTAGTTCTCTCGAAAGAATAATGTGCAAGTTATTCTCTACAACATAAAGTAGCCTAATTAAAAAATACAAGCATCTGGGCATTTATATACGTATTTATATAAATTGTCCTTACATTTACAAAATGCAAGCACCCTAAAACGATACTACGGTATAAAAATAAAATTTGATAATCTAATTCCATAGGACTATCTTCCCAGGCTCAGTTGTATTGAAAAGAGAAGAAAACGAAAAATTCCTAAATTATAAGGTGTCAATAATAAGATTTCCGTAAGATATGTACTGTATAGTCTCGTGCTTCGCCGTAGTCGGCGTTGTTGCAAGGTTGCCGAGATTGTTCATCTCTTGATAAGATTATGCGCATTTTGTGAGGTTTGTTAACGCTATTTTCTTCATCGATCTCAGGAATGGCAATACTTAAATCATAGTAACCCTTCATGTTGTCATCGTAATGCTGATCATTGTAAGAAAATCGCTCCGTACTCTCATCAAAGCTGCCATCATTATTCAGATCAACCCATACATCTAGATTTTGAGCTAAGTTGCAATTTGTTCCAACTAAAAGTGGTTCTTGTCTATGTGGATTTTCATAATCCTTAATATTTACACAGTATAACTGTATTTGAAGTCTATAGATCTTATTGTCGAACAATTTTACAGCTAAATGACTTCGATCTTCATAATTATTTATCGAACTGCATCTTGTCATTTCATCGTGAATCATTGAGTTTTGCTCACCAGATAACTGCACCGAAAAAATGGCACTACTACCTGTTGAACAAATGAAGTTTCCTGGCGAGCAATATGTTAGCCTTGAAAAATCTAAAAGAAACAATTACTATTAGAAATATTGTAGCGTTCATAAGCATACGCGGTAAGTTGTAGAAAAACATGTTATTTGTTAAGCATTTCAATGCAATAGGTGATTAAAGACGGCTAATAGTTAGAGCAATTGAATAACATTTTCAAGTTAATTTTAAACTAAGTGAAATCAAATTTTAACGATCACAAACCTGCTGACAAATTGATAATGGCATCTGACTCGGGTTCATTGAAATATTCATTATCTAAACAAAACACCATGTAGTATCAAGGTTAAAATAAGAATTTCGTAATTTCACACCCACACCCAAAGATCAAAGAGAACAAACTGGCCATCATCTGTTACAGATCATAATAGATTAAAATGGAAAAGATATTTGTTTTCCATTGCATATTTTCTTGTCATATACTGATTGTATCATAGATTTTCTTTTGAATTCTGCTTTCTAAAAGATGCTTCATTAAAGAAGTAATCTTAGATTTAATACTGCTGTTTATCTTTTTGCAGAAATGTTACAAAGGTTCAGCTGCCTTTCGAATACAAAATGATTGCACATTTTCAAAGGCGACTCCGAGTATAACATTGAATGAACATATAAAACTTACCTCGACATATTTTTCTCGGTATGATCTTAACTGTGTACTCTCGTGTTTCGACATGATCAGTATTGCCACATTGTCTGCGGTAAGCTTCACTTCGTATCACACTGAGGCGCATCCGATGTTGCCCAGCTTTTGTAGTTGTATCATCAATAATAGGTATGAAAATTTGTAAATCATGCATATCTCCTGAAATTTCAGTATTGACTGATGACTGATGATAAACTCGGTTCTCAGATGCGTCAAACTGTCCATCATCATTCAGATCAATCCATACATTCACATGATGAGCAAAGTTACAGTCGGCTTGCCGTAAATCGCTGTCGTACTGTCGAGAACAATCCAATTGGATACGAACAGAATAGACAGCATCTGCATATAGTGTTACAGCAAAGTTGTGTCGATTTCGATTATCACTGATTACAATATTTGTTGTTGTTTCGTCGCGAAGTTGTGTTTCTAACTCACCATTAATATGAACAAGCATGATTTTCCCAGCATTTTCAGAGCAAATAATGTTTCTTATTTCGACAGGTGAGATTGTGTGAGTCACTGAAACGAATCAACATCTATGAAATGATGTATAGAACGTGATTCTGTGAGTTAATTATCCGTCTTAATTAAACAATAGCTAACATTCATCAATATACCTTGAAAGTATTGATTAAGATAATGGATGTACGATGTGGATATGAATGTATGTATTTTAAACTCAAAGACTTAAATGCACTCAAAATGAAGCATCAGTCGCATGTGCATCAACATCTTCTAGTATAGTACACATTTTGTTTTGAAGAAATAGAATGCGAGCATGCATCTCAGATTTATAAACCTTGACTACGTGTGTGAGCTTTATTAGAAAATTCTGAAATAAATTTTATAGCTACATCTCTAAACATATAATTACAGATTTCGACTACTACGTGTAAATTTGAATTTCATCAAGTTAATTTTTGAAAGAAAGCTTGTAATTTTACTTTACAAAGCGATGATACTTCCTAATACTACCGACATATGGATAGACAACTTATATAACAATTGAATAGATTTTACCTTCACATATCGCCTTTGGAACAATATTGACCATGTATTCTCGTGTTTCACTGTAGTCAGTCTCACCACATTGTTTTCGATAATCATCACTAACCATCAGACTAAGGCGCATGCGGTGTTGCCCGATTCTTGCATACCTGTCATCGATAGCAGGTGTACAAATTTCCAGATCATACGCTCCACGCGGCCCACGACTATGCATTAGTGATCGATGAAGAACTCGGTTCTCTATTTCATCAAATCTCCCATCATCATTCAGATCGATCCAAACATCGATGTTATAACTAAGATTACATGCATCATCATGCAAGCCTTGATGAGGTTTTCCAGCACAGTTTAAATTAATTCGTAGTATATTAACAGTGCTCTCATATAAAGTAACAGTGGCATGATGGCGGTTTCGATGCTCACTAATTACATAATTTGTTCCAGTTTCATCTCGAATCTCTGTACCTTGCTGTCCAACCATGTTAACAAATATAATTCTAGCAGGTTGCACAGAACAAAGTGAATTACTGGGTACCACAGGAGAAATCACGGCTGGTACTAAAAAGAAAAAGGCATTCACAAATTTGCGTATCCAGATTACAAAATGTATCATGACATAATCAAAATATTTTGGACCGTATACTGCGTTGAGAATAGAGTTGAGCTACATGAGGGAGTTTCAATTGGTCACAAACAGAGTACAGTGTATCCTTCTCATCTATATCCGTCGACTATGCAATAATTTTCAATTCTTTTTTTTTATAAATCAAAGAAAATCATATATTGGGAAAGAACGAATTTGGTTACTAACTGAGCTGAAGTTGGTAAAATAAGCTGTGCGTCAGTGTGAGCTTGATTGTACATTGACACTCATACAATAATTAAGACACTACCTGGTACTATGTTAGGAGTGAAAAACAAGAAAAAAAATGAGATTTCAGATTAGAACAAATCAATCAAAAGTCTACTATAATTAGGTAGATAAAATGTATCGCTTTCTGAACTTGTGGTCCTTGCTTTTATCGGAGTACGTCCTTAAACCGTTGCCTTCATAATAATCTATTGTCGAAGCACAGATTTCCAGAATAATAGCGCTTCAAACTCTTTAGAGAATATTGTGATTTGATTTACCTTCAAATCTAGTCGTCTGTATAATATTGACTATATATTCTCGTATTTCACTGTAGTCGGATCTGCCACATCTTCTAGTATAAATTTCGCTTGGTGTCAGTCGGAGACGCATTCGATGTGGTCCAGCTTTTATTTGTCGACCATCGATAGCAGGTATGGAAATTTTGAAATCGTATGTTCCCTGAGGCATTTCATCATGGTTAGTTGATCGATCATCGACTCGGTTCTCGCCATCGTCAAAATTTCCATCGTCGTTAAGATCAATCGAAACATTGATATCGTAACCAAGACTACAGCCATTATCAGTAGAATCATCATACGATTGCTCAGTACAATCCAACTGAATACGTAGTGTGGTTACAGAACTTTCATATAATGTAGCCGTAATATGATGCAGTTTTTGATAGTCATTGATTCGAATATCGGATTTCGTCTCATCTCGAATCACTGTACCGTGTTGTCCAGCCATGTGAACATACATGATTCTTGCAGGTTTCACGGAACAGATTGGATTATTAGAGATCACGGGTGGGATCACAGGTGACATTACTAAAAAGAAAGATCCATTGTAGACACAGCGATTCCATATAAAGAAATGTAATAAAACCATGCAGATATCTCTTACTGCACACAGAGATCATCAATGGCTGAAATACAATAATCTCAAAGTAAAAATCTGCGTGCAATCAGTTTTCCCCAGCTTGATGTCAAGTTAAAAGTGTGAATTTCAAGATGAAGAGAAATTCCTTCAAGCGATCGAACAGTTAATCTACAGTGAGGCAGTTGAAAATTTTACCTGAGTCTTGACTCGTCGGAATGATGTTGACTGTATATTCTCGTGTTTCACTGTAATCAGCTTGGCCGCATTTGCTAATGTAATCGTCACTCGGTATCACTTGAATCCGCATTCGATGTAACCCATATTTCGTCCGACGACCATCGATAGCAGGTATTGAAATTTTCAAATCGTAGGTTCCTACTGGCAACTCACCATTGTTTGGAGATCGTACATCGACTCGATTCTCTGCTCCATCGAAATTTCCGTCGTCATTAAAATCAATCCACACATCCACATGATGAACATGACTACAGTCATAGTTTAGTGAATCGATAGTGGATTTTTGAGTACAATCCAGCTGAATACGTAGCAAATTTACTGTCTCTTCATGCAATGTAACAGTTTGATTATGTTGATTATCATAATCTATGATCGCGGTGGTCGTTTGCATTTCATCATGAATACCTGTTCCTTGCTCGCCGTCCATGACAAAAAGCATAATTTTAGCAGGAACCAAGGAACAGAAACTATCAGTTACCAAGATAGGTACTGCTGTGATATCGACTAGAAAATATTACTTTTCGTTTTCGAAAATGTTGATAGTACACAAAATAAGAAAACAGTAGACTAAAAGAAAACTTCAAGACAATACTACGACGCGTTTAGTTGTGGGTATGATAGTAGAAACATTTTTGAAGTCAAAAATAAGCGAATGATATAAGAAAATAGAATGTAGTAGAAAAATTACAATTTGCGTAAAGACTCAAAATGTGTGAATATATAATCTGAAGACAAAATAGTTATTATGGTTTTCGGATAGAGAGATGGTATTTGATGATTAGAAATCAAAGACATAGTGCGATGATGAAATTCGTCTCATTTTAATGCAGTATCGAGAAGTTTTGTCGAAGAACTTAGTGGAATTATAAAAAAAATAATTTCATATTTTATACACAGTGCTGAATATGGAATCATAAGGATACAATATAATGAAAATTTTGATAAGGCTGAAAAACAGACTAGTGTGACAAATTCTACAGTTGTGCTATTGAGTCTTTAAAATTACTTCCCTTGGCAAGTTTTAGGGTACATTAGATGTAAAAAAAATAGTAATGCTAGCCTATCGTTATAAAATAGGATAGATATTTCAGAAATTGTAGCAAAGATCGATACGAACTTAACGATTTCGCTCACTGATGACCATAGAAATGTTTCAAAACTTAGGAACGTAATTGTAATAACTTACTGTTTTCTTCCATTATTGTTGGCCCTGCTGTTATTCTTGCTATCATTGTCGTTGTTTTTATTTTTCTCCTTGCTATTGTCCTTTCGCTATTTTCTGTTTCTACAAATATAAATAAAAAGATATGCTACAATCAGAAGTGTCTGCACTAATAGTCAGTAGATCGTATAGATCTTGGTACATTCTGCAAATCGAATTCATTGGAAGCGTTTAAATTTAAGATCATCGTCTATGATGAAGTATAGAAAATATATAAACCTACACGACACGAATTAATGCTTCTACTTTATGAAGGGAAAGAAGCGTCATGTAAGTCTAAAACTAATGCTTTCCCCAAAATATATGAATGACACTCCTATGTGAGATACTGTCACTTTGATGACTTAACTTTTACCTGCGATTTCTGTGATATTACATAGCTTGACATCGATAGTCGTAGACTGATCATCAATAAGTTCAACCGTAATAGGAATATTGAAATGTTGAGTTAAGGTATCTTTTAACTGTTCCAGTAATTTTAATTTGCACGTGTCATTTGAATCAGTGCACTGATCAGAGAACGTTGCGATAAGATCTAACTCAAGAATATTTCCGTGCAACGGATTTTCGCAGTTCATCCTGTATGAGCATCGAAACAAAAACTAAGAAATAAGAAATAAGATGCCAATCACTACTGACTTGTGGTATCGTTTTGATGTTGCATTATTATGGAAGAAGCCCTTCAGAACACGAATTTTATTTTCAGCCAGTTTCGTGTTTAGCTAAAAGAAAAGGGCAAAATTTGAAAAAATAAAATATCATCTCCATGACTTACTTGCCCAGTAAGATCTTCGATATGTTTTATGTTCGCCGATTGATTGTTTCTTTCCAGTATATAACTTGTACTGAAGATGGTTTTGAGTGTAATTTCATGCATGTCTAGAAGTATTTCAGATGAAGATGATAGTGACTGAGATAAAACGATTAACCTTCTTTCCTATCGTCCACCACAGTCGTCTCTCGGACCTGAGGCAAAACTTTCCAAATAATTAAAGTCATCAGGAGCGCAATAAGAAAGATGACCAGACAGATGATGCCGAAACAAAGCAACCAGAATTGTTTTCTATCATTGTTTTAAACAAATGAAAACCTTTCATACATTATAAACATCATACTCACGATCGCTTGCGTGCAAGTCTTCTGTTACGATTTATCAGTGGAATTTCCTCATCATTACTGGCCACGACTTTTTTTACGGGCCTCTCCTAAAGGAAAAATACAATAAATGGCAAAGAAGAAAACATCAAAAAGAGTATCTCACTTTATTCATCTGTTTAGATCGTTTTTTAGCCACCTTTTTAACAGGTTTTTCATTCACCCTTTTAACAGTTTTTGCATCTACTGTGTTAGCAAGTTTCTCATTTGCTTGCCCATGAATTTCTTCATCAGGTTCTTGTTGATTTTCGTTGAAAACTATTTCTTCTGTCTTTTCGCCAGCTAATAATTTAAAAAATAGGCAAAAAAGAATGACTGATTCCGGTGTATATGTGATCTCATCGATACCCTACTGTATGGCACAAGCTCTTTACGTGTTTCAACTCGTGCATAATATAATCGACAAATATACTTCGATAGCAAAGCATTGACATAATCAGAGCTAGCTGACTCAGAATTATCAGATGTAAATTAGCTCGATCTGAGAATATTATCATATGATAGAATGAAAATACTTGCTCTACGATGCTGTACTATCGTTCTGAATTTGAGATATAGTATGATGAAAATTTGCTTTTGTGTAGTCTCAACTTTATTTTTGTTCATCTTTGCGAATCGTGTTGATACTTTGAAGATAAGAAGTTTAAACAGTATTTAAGATATAGCTACCAATATCGTTGAAAAATTTATAGTTTTTCGTATTATCAGGTGAGAAATTGATACATTTTTTTGTAAACGAAACTTTGATAAAAGCTTCTCAGTGGATGAAAAGTTGCGAATTGTAAATACACTAAAGTGGATTCAAGCTCTAGAATAAGGTATTTGTGTGAGAAAAAAAAGATTAAAATCCTCATCTGTTTATTGTAGGTGGTAGTAATAACCAGTGTAATAGTAGCACAAACTAGTTGCTAGCTGGTGAAACTAGATTTTTATTACTGATGTGAGTCGTGGTGAACATAGGTAATCGACCTGTACCAAAAAACATTTCTAATTAGTGCATCTAAGTGTTAGTTTTTTTATATTTTATGTCTGTAATGGGGAGGGGGTGGGGTACAAGGGAGCCACAAAAACCTAACAATTCAACTTACACTCACTATTTTCTTCGAAAATATATGTAAGTTCCACAAAAATCAGTATGAGTGAAGAAAACTATATAATCATGACCAGTAAATATATTCAGAAGGATTTATTTATGTATTATTGAATAAAAAAAGCATTTATTGACTTTTGCAAGCCCGATAATGTGCCCCAAAAAATTTCGCCCGACAGATTGACTAAAATAAGTAAACTATGTGACATCTATCTGTTACTGATATTATTTATAGAAATCTGAACTAAATCTTAATATATCGATGGTTGGCCATTTACTCGTAACTATCGAAGTTACCTCAGATGAATACACTTCATCGTGAAGCTCTTGTTACTATGGGTCTTCGAAGATTCAGTATGAAAATTTATTCGGTTGCTCATAAACCAATTTAGAAATAGCTTACTTTTCCGAAGGTTTACCTTGCGAACGACAAGAATCGCAATTCACTACTCAACATTACCTTTAGCTACTTGAATAACAATGAAAGGCGATCGATTTTTGTCAGTTTTTAATAAAATAAAATGTTTATAGAAAATTATCATGATATCGCGCTTTAAGTCGCAACTCGAGACAGATCTCAAGTTCTGTATCTTATTACAGCATTCAGTTCAAGCAATACAAATCAGTCAAATTCATCCAGTTCAAATAGTCAAACTCATATTTCTATTTTCAAGTTTGACCAATAGCTGTAATCATGATGGATATTTATAACTAGTGCAGATTTCTAATTAAAATTTCATCATTCATAATTGAGAAAGTATTACTCGAGCAGTTTTACATGTAAAAGTAAGCGTGTCCTACAAATTTCATAGAGTACGATATCACACATGTTCTCTTTCGTGTAGTGCATATAAAACAGAACTTACCTCTTGCCCATCGTAGAACACAATTGGTATCTTTACTGTTCACTTCTTGTACACCATTTGAACATAGAATTTGACCAGCTGCAGATAGAACCACTAAACATGGAATTCCACCTACTGCGTATTTTGTTTTGAGCGCATTCCAACGCGTTCGATCTGACAAAAAGTAAGATACAAGCTATGTTTATCGGTTCAGAAGAAATAAAATCATATTGTTTCTGAGTTTAATAGGATACTCCTACGTCGCATTTCCATATTATAGATTGAATCATCTTGTGAAATAAATACTGAAATTATAGGGAGCTTTCAAGATTGCGATTAGAACTATTTTCTGATCAGATCAATATGTAAAAACAAAATGGCTGGATCGTTCTTTCGAACTCTCTTCAATATTTTTCTAGCCTTTTTCGTCAACATAATATTTACGAGCATTAAAAATCTTTCTTTTTCAGTAGTTTTAAGCGTCCAAAGAATGAATGTAAGAAAACAGTCTTAACTTACCAACAAATGGCAACGCTTTCCATGGCATTTGTTTGTAATAGCTATCAAAACACTTATCATCCTTATCATAGGATATAAATACGATTTCAAATTTGTCTTTCACATCTTTGTAAACGCTCTTGTAAATTTCAACAAGTTTAAGTGTAAATTCTCGGGACGACTGACACGATTGACCACTAAAAAAAAAGGAATCGATCAATGAATATAGCGTTAGTGTACTTACGAAAAGTAAAGAGCAATAGTTTTGCCTTCAAGTTCACTCGTAGATATGTAAGTATTGAGTTGGAATTTTCCTTCAGCGCTGTGCTGAAGTAATTGCTCACCCAGCAACAGAGTCAGAGCTGTCGTTTCCGTTGGTTTGGTCTTAAGTGATGTCGTCAAGTTTTTTGTGGCTGCCATGTTCATTATTGTTGTCACATTTTGATTTAATACTACAGAAAATTAGAAAAATATGACATGAACAATAAAAGTAAAATGAAACCCAATGCTAAAACGTGTTGCAACGACCCAAAAATGTTTAGCAGGCAACATTTTTTAGGTAAAACGCTTTCAATCAGAAGACTGTCTAAGTCGAATGCATTTCAACCTTATGGGTATTTTGGAACGATATAGACCTTCTCTCTTGTTGATCAGTATGAGATGAATTCACCCCCGAATTCAGTCTACATCCACACCCTATCCTTATTGTGTTCTATATGTAAAAAAATAAATACTTGCCTCCTGACCATCTTCGAATACAATCGGCACCTTTGCCGCTTATTTCTGCAACACCATTTGAAGTGAGAACTTGAGCCTTGGAAGAGAGAACAATCAAACATGGAATTCCTTCGATACTATATTTCTCGATGAGTGTGCTGAAACGAGTTCGATCTAAGGAGAAAAAAATAAACGCGCGAATCATATTTATCGGTTCGAAAGCGATAAAAGTATTTGCAAATTAGGTAGTGCATCGTGATTTTTTCTGACTCTAGTGAGGCATAAGTGTTACGTTTCTATTGGTTAGATTGAATCTTGTAGAAAAACGAGCCCACTGACTGGAACAGAATTTTCTTTATTGCAACGATAACTTCTTTGATGTCGATTTCTACTGTTTTTTTTATTCTACGGAAGTTGTTTTTAAATTTCATTTCTCTACAAAATAGTTATTTTTTGTTGAATGCAAATGATATTCCTGATTTTTCGAATTGTTTTGAACACAGAGCAAAGTTGTTGTATCGTTGATAAAATTTCCAGCTATGTCTGGAATCACTAACTACATGATTATCGGAATTCTTCCGTAGCTCTTATTTCTTTACCTGGATATCACTGAAAGCAAGTCTTAGATCTACTCTATCGAATGTAAACTAATTTTACGTGTTCGAAAATTAGGCGTAACATTACATTTGAAAATTCAGTTGCTAAGAACCAATAATGATAGTGCTAGAATCACTTGTTTCTCTCATTGTAAAGAGATTTCAAATTTTGAATTATCTACATTCAAATGCATTGCAGCATTCAGTTTTAAGACAAGACTGTTGACTCCTTGAATTATGTTGCAAGTAACTACAAAACAGATATTGCATAAAAGATACTTTTGCACCTTGCTATTCGTTTTCCATCCCCGTTGACATTCATAAACAGTAAACCGATTTATAGCGAATTCAAGCAAGAATTCTCCGAAACCAAATAAAAACGGTCCCGATGGGATCGAAATTAGAACAGATCTAGTTGAAATATGCAGTAGCTCATACCTTTCAAAATATGTTTCTTTTAATTATTTATCAGTGGTTTGAGAGCAGAAAAACGTTTACATGCTCTGATTAACTATGTGCTCTCTTTGTCTTTTCCTCTTATCTTGCAGACAGAGAAAGTTGCATGGAGAACATTTCCCAGTATCTCAAATATAAAGGAAGTAATTGAGAAACAACTATTCAAGTCAAATGATAAACTCGCATATTCAATCTATTTTCTCGTACACTCTGTGTAGTATCACATGCATACGTGCTCGTGCATTAAAGTGAACTAAATAGCAGTTAAATTAATAAAAATTACCGAGCTGCGAATAGTAAGAAGAAGACGTCTACATGATGAATGCTATGTTCATTGTCTTATAAATAAATCGATACTCACCCGAAAATGGTAACGCTTTCCATGGCATATCTTTGTAAAAACTTTCAAATGCACTTTCTTCATTGTCCCACGAGAGAAACACAATCTCAAACTTGTCTTTCACATCTTCGTAAACGCTGTTGTATGCTTCAACTAATTTCACTGTAAATTCTCGTGAAGGCCGGCACCAGTGAGCACTAAAAACTAAGTTTATCAATGAATAATGATAAAAATCAAGTTACGAAAAATAAAGGGCGACAGCTTTGCCTTCCAATACAGTCGTGTTTACGTAATTGGTTGCCTTAGCACATTCATGACCATCGTGTTGGAGTAATCGATAGCCGAGCAACTGATTAAATGCTGTGGTGGTGGGAGTTGTTGTTGTTGTTGTTGTTGTTATTACTTGTTGATTGGTTGATGTTGATGACCAGTCGAAGGTTTTTACTGCAAAAGTTATAGCTAACATTTGTAAAAACGTGTCGAAATCGCAAAAATCTCATAAACTCAAGAAATATGCTAAACTTCTAAACTAAAACACTTGTTCATACGTAAAACGTTTTTTATCAATTGCTAAATACTCGACGCAACACATATACGTTTCTGTACAGTACTCTTTAAAGTAAAGGACACTTGCCTTGTGATAATTGCTGGAAAAAATCAGCACCATTATTGTATACTTCTTCGACGCCGTTTGAGGTTATAATTTCTCCAGCTGCAGAGAGAATTATCAGTGAAGGAATCCCTTTGATATCATACTTTTTGTTAAGTGCGTACAAGCGAGTTCGATCTACCGAAAAAGAGAAAGTGATCAATCAATTTATATCTTCCATGTGCCATAAGAATAATTGGTGGATGAGTTCTAGGGTCGTATGATTTCTGACTCAGAAAAGATGGCGTCACTTTCATAATAACATAACGAAACCAAATCTTAAAGAAGAGAAAGTGCGATTTATATGACTCAAAGCGTTCATGGAAAAGTGCAAGAGTAAATTAGACAAATGAAATCCAACTATTTTCAGTAAGCAAAAAACAAATTTCGATTATCTAAGAACACATCATCTCACGTATGGATGATGAATTCGTTACCCCAGTAATTAATATAGAACTACCTGTAAATGGTAACGCTTTCCATGGCATTTCGTTGTAAAAGTTTTCATAAGCGTTTTCTTCATTATCCCAGGAGACAAACACAATCTCAAACTTGCCATCCACATATTCGTATGCATTCTTGTATGCTTCAGCCAATTTTACTGTAAATTCTCGTGAAGGTTGACACCAGTGACCACTTAGAAAAATGGAATGCATCAATAAATTTGATAATAGCTGACTTACGAAAAATAAAGACCGACAGTCTTGCCCTCGAGTTTACTGGTGGGCATGTAGGTGGTTGTTTGGCTCGATTCATCAACACTGTGCTGGAGCAATTGTTCGCCGAGCAATTCAATGAACACAGTCGTTGTAACTGCCTTTGTTGTTGTGGTTTCTACTTTTACGATGGTTTTTGTCGGTTTTTCCTTCACTAATGTTGATAAAAAAAAAAAACATAATATTCAATACTCCGCTATATTGCATTAAACTTCCTGTCAAACCCATTATAATGAGCCACAAATGTATTGTGTTACCATTTTCTCAAGGAATAAATTACTTCAAAATGATTTCCTTTTGTTGTTCAATTATTCAACCGAGTCATCATTTTCATTAGCGATATGAAAGGTAAAGTATGTCTTACGGATAATTGATCATATCAATTACCTTTTCATCAGTAGTGTAAATCGTTAAAACTCTTAACTACGCTCGTAAAGTCGATAGACATGTATTTAGACTCGACTTATGATACATACAAATCTGTATCCCCCGATTGAATTTGCCGTCTATATGAGATTCTTGTTGTTTGAAGAAATCTTTACTGCATAAAAAGTAACAATGTACTTATTGGTCAACTTCATTTTGAACTCATAACAAAGTGATCTCACTCCAAATAAAACGTTGGCTCAAGAGTTTCTTTGAAGTTACTTCGAGCCTTAACTTTCATGAGAAGTGGAATAATATCTCGACTGATATTCTGCGTAAATGAAAAACAGCTGCATAGAATCAACCATGCGCTAATGTATTGTTATCAAACAAATACTTACCACAATACCATTGTCGAAAGAATTCGGCACCTTCACCGCTTACTTCGTTAATACAATTTGAGTAGAGAACTTCGCCAGTTGGAGACAGAATAACTAATTCTGGAATAGTTCGTACATCGTAATTACTTTTGATTTCGTCAGCACGAGTTTGTTCTATGAAAAAGAGCATTTGCTTACCGTACTGATCAAACTTTAAAAAAATGCAAAACTTCAGCAGTGACTTCGAGGAGACGTGAGTATGCTATTAGCTGGGGCTAAGTTCAGTTAACGTACAGTACTGTATAGTAAACTTGAAGAGAATGTTGCAAATTGTAATGATTTTTTTTTCGCTCTCGCTGGCGTTAGTTGGGAAAATGCCACTGAGCTGCATTAATTGAGCTATTTTTTATTATATTCGAGTTCACTCGTGATAAAAACTGGCCCAATATGAAAATACAAATGAACTAGGATATATTTGATATGACACTCTATTCGTTTTTCTATTCAATATCCTCATGATAACACTAAACAGATACAGAATCTTTTTTGTTTTCTGATGTCTGATACAGTAATGCCAAAATTGTATTCATCATATTTTGATTTAGCTATCTTAATTTTTGAAATAACAAAAAAGCAACATACCTGAATACGGCAAAGCTTTCCATGGCATTCCGTTGTAATAGCTGTCGAAGCTACTCTGATCTCTATCCGACGATATAAATACGATTTCGAAATTGTCTTTCACATTTTCATAAATACTCTTGTATATCTCAGCCAATTTCTGTGTGTTAGCTCGAGCTGGCCCACACCAGTGACCACTTAAAAATGACTGAATGCATCAATCAAAAGTAATAAGAACTAGCTTACGAAAAATAGAGCCCAATGGTCTTGCCCTCGAGTTCATGGGTGGAAATGTAGCTTATGATCTGGTCAGATCCATCGATATTGTGCTGAAGTAATCGTTCACCTAGTAACTCACTGAATGTTGCCATGATGGGCACGTTTTAATACTAGTATCTGAAAGAAGAGAAAATGAATGAACTATGAATACTTCATGGAGCAAACTACTTTTTAGAGTGCATCAGCGACTCAGAAATGTTATATAACTATTAGCTTATATTGATGTAAAACGCATTACAGAACGATTATATTCGAAAAGAAAGCGTTTGAAGACATATGAACTTTACAAAACTATATGCGCCGTATGTCTATGTTAGAGCAAGTTCCATGCAGCATAACGTATTTCACATTGTCGTGATTTAAAAGTATGCATACTATGACATTTTTCTTTTTGAATAAAATATGTTAAATTACATCGCGTTTAAAAGGCAATAAGGCGTTTGATTTTAATAAAATAATGTACGAGCGGTAAAATAGAAGAATGTGGAAGTTTGAAAAGCTAATCAACGATTGTATTCTTCTGTACACAATCGTATTTTTGAGCGTTAAATAGCTTTATTTTAACTGCTAATATGTCTACGTCTTATCTGAAGAAACATGATCTTGTCGGAACAAATACGCAGCGAAAGTGGAGAGGATAGATGACCTTGACGGTACGAAAGTTGTATATACACATAGAATATGCTGCAACAGATCGTATTTCTTTGTATACATGAAGGATGAATACGATTGCTCATTACATGTAATTATGGAATAAATATGGAGACCGCAGACGGCCATGGTTATGTCAACGTTGTAAACACGAAATAGGGTGTGCGTGTCAATGTGTATAATATATTTGAATAAAAATAACACACATGTGACTACGAGTACGGGTAGAGAGCGAATGTTAGTAATATAGTTTCGAGCTGTATATAGAAGCTTAAATACTAGATATTTCAATATTATTGAAATCGTATCCGTTGAAGTAGCAAGTGACACTAGTATAAATGAAACATGTATTAAAGTAAATCGACACATATGATATCAAATCTAGTTTTTTCTCTGCAATCAATCGATTATTGATATATCTACGAGTCTAACTAGTTGTAATTACATATCTGTCATCAAACTTAAGATTCGTGTCAAACGGCATCATCGAATTGACATATAGCAGCTAATTCGAACTTGCACCTTATCAAGCGGTATTGGTTAGATATAAATGAATGGTGATTAAAGTTTAAACGATAGATCAATTTGATAGACTCAATTTCAACTCGATAAAAAAAAAGATTTGTGCTACCCAACCAGACGAAAATTTTCAAAAATGGATGTAAACACTAGAAATTCAGGACTTGTCCACGTCAAAAATCTTTTTTTATTTTCTCACAAATATTTTAACGTGATTAGCACTGACTTCCAGCAAACTATAACACACCGAATTACTAGATTACTTCGCATACCTTTTTGTTTCGAAATTTTTACCGTTGAAATGTCTATTGTGAGTCCTTGTAGAGCACTTCCATCGTTGAAAGTTTTGCCGTCTACTTTATTAACAATACTTACTGTTTCAACGTTGCCTTTGAGTCCTTGTAAACTATTTTGATTGTTGCAATTTTAATGTCTACGTTCTTGAAAACTTTTATGGTTTCAACGTCGTCTTCGAGTCGTTGTAAACTATTTAGATAGTTGCAACTCTTGGTGTTTATTCACTTCAACATTAATGATATTTCAATGTCTTCTTTGGGACCTTGTAGACTATTTTGATAGTTAAGGTGTTTATGTTTATTTTCTTCAAAAGTTTTGCGGTTACAACTTTACAACTTTGAGTTTATTTTGAGCATTTTGAAGGTTGAGACAGTTATTATAAATCATATAAGATGTTACACTCTAAAAAAATTGGTTTATTACCGAGCCTGTACCCAAGATAAGAGCCTTTGGGGATTTGTACCAATTTTCAGAACCTAAAAGGGTTTAGCAGATAAAGATCCGAGCTTTTTTAGGATCTCTAGAACAGTACAAAACCCCAAAGGCTCTTATCCTGGATACAGGTTCAGTAATAAACCGATTTTTTTAAAGAATGTATTCGTTCAAATACATTATGCAGTCACTTTTTTACTTAAAACTAGTCTATGAATACCAAACAATCAATATTTTGCTCTGTATGTACACCATACTGCATCATAAATGATCGGTTATCGATATCAACTAATTAAATACATATAAATTTATCTATAATACATAACAAGTTATATTGCTAGTATACTTCTACTTGTATCATATGTCTCCCAATATACAATGGTCTTGCAAAACAACTTCGAACAGTTTTACATTATGAACATTAAATATTTTCTGGATCAACTTGAGGCTTTCTCTAGCAGTTATTTTAGATTTATTCTAGGC
>CAJNYU010001972.1:0-12696 GCA_905331475.1 Rotaria socialis | reverse complement strand
GGCCAAATTACCTTCTTCACTAACAGCATCGTCACGAATGTCAATATGATTGCCCATCTACCACTATTATCATCACATCATCTCATCATTCACATTTCCAAAAAACAATAACATCATGCCATTATAGAAAGCAAAAATAAGAGCTTCCGTAACCCACACAGCTATCAATGAGAAACAAACAAGCACAGGCTACCTTCTCCGAACTCGACAAGAGAAATACATGCCATACCGTGATTCATCATTTCTAACGACACATATTCTCAATAATTATGCCGACGTTAATAAAGAAAACTCAATCAAGTCTGCTCCTCGAAATTCACCACTAATCAGGAAACATCTTACCCAAACAATGTGAAAAGAATAACATATATGCCATTTCAAACCCCATGGTAAAATTCCCACAGCTAAATCGGTCGATGACACTCTTTATCTGCGAAGAAACGCATCAAAACTCGAACAATCGAAAAAACACGGATAAATTATCTCTATTATTCTTTTGAATCGTCTAACCGATATTGAATTACGAGGACTCGCATTCCACTAACTTGCTTGTGATTCGAATTCAGCTCATTGGAACAGTTACGAACACAAAGCCATCTGAACACTTCCTCAACAGGCAAGAAACACATAACGCTTCATACCGAATCATCTGAATAGTTACAAAAAACAAAACTACCTGATGAGATCCTTAAGCAAGGTCGAAACGCGTCGTAGTATGCTATAAAACACACCCACACCCACCCACACCCACACCCTCACCCTAGTTTAGTGTTCGATGGGAAGATATGTCGCGCCCTTAGCTTTAATTACTTTTTAATATTTCTGTTAAAATCACGAAAGCTTTTTTCATTCAACACAACTAGAATGAAAGCCGCAGATCTTGTTTCGCATGAATCTTGAATATTGCCACTGAGATTTTCAATACTTTCTACCAGCTTTACTATTGCATAAGAAGTCTAAAAAACAACAAAACATCTTTGGCAAATATTCGAATGGTTCATCCTACAGTTGAAACAATATGGTGCTGCTCTTCTTTGACCTATGGTGTCTCAGTGCAGTGTTTAGTTATCGTTCGATTGAGAGATATACCTCTTCATTCGCGTACAACACCACCGTTCATCTGACCCCAACTAATTCAAATGTACTTCGTATTTAAAAATCACATTGAAATCAATACGCAATGCAATATTCAGTCAAAACATCTCGATATTTTCTATAAATTGATTGTTAATACCTCATTTTTTTAATCTAAAAGAACACCTGCTATGTATCTACTCATTTTATTGACTGTAAAACTATCTCTTAAGCAATCATCCTTCTTCAAACAAACGTAGGAGAAGAAATTGAGGTATAAAATCATGTGCAAATTTGGGCATTCTTTAGTTTGAAAAGAAAGTATTTTTTATATTCGTCGGAAAAGGTAAGTGGATACATTTGTAGTCAACATATTAAGATTTGCGGATGTTCATCGTATTGCAGAGAAAATCAAGAATGTTCAGAGTGATGCTGCTCCTGTTGATCGTCTGCTCAAATCTACCGAGCACAAGTAAGAAAACATTCTCCAGAATCGATATTGTACTCAGGGTGTTAAAAGGGCAAAAAACCGTCCTCCTAGAGTTTTCGTCATGAAACAAGGGGCACGCAAAAGAAGTGGAATCGGCCCATTCTTGAATTTTTGCTTTGTTGTGTCATCTGATATATAGTGTTTACATATGATGCCTTTTTTGAATTTCTGAAAATGTTACAGATATAGGAGATATGGAAGGTATAGCATGAGGGTGTGGGCATCACAAAGGATGGGAAAACTCTCACAAGAGTGCAGCAGTAAGCGTCGGTGCCGCGAAGGTTGCTCAAAAACAGGACATGGTGCAATCATCTTCAATGCCCCCAATGATAGCGAATTGACCCTCAAGTTGAGCCTATAGCTGTGAATTTTTTTCTGAAAAGTTAAGAGTTCTATGAAATATTTGGATAGTGTTTTCATCGGTATGTCAGGTGAACACTTGCATCGCTTGGCAGTAGCTGTGCATCACTTGTTAGTAGTTGGTCGCATTGATTGATATTCATGTACAATGGATGTATTCGTCTTCATCTACTTCTAGCGGCTTTTACACCTACACCCATGTGGATGCGTGGGTTATGGTGCGTTGCTCAGTATACTGAATCCTCTCAAACCTATACACAAATTGGACAAGCATTCTTTTACAACAATGGAACCATCACTCACAATTTTCTCGATAATCTGGCATTCACTCAGGTAAATATGACAACCATTCACTCAGGTAAATATGCCAACCATTCTCTCAATAATCTCGCTCGATCTTTTTAGGTGACTCATTTTCTGACGATCGACAATACTGATGAGACCGATGGAATCTATCAAGTCTACACAAACACGACGCAAGGTAAGTGTGAAATACAAGTCTAAACTCGAAATCAAACTTTTGCATATTGATCAGGTCCTCCAGAATATGTCAATAAAGCTTCGTGTTTCTGGTACCGTCAAATGTCCAATGGAGATGTCGCATCGGGACGTCAGTCGAATGGTACCTGTACACGCACTTTCGAATTAGATACTACATCCACTGCTATCCGATACACGCGCAATCCTTCGACATGCCACTTCATCGATGATGAAGATACAAATCTCGTTCTCTCGGATACGTCATTTGAAAAAAATCAGATACTTGCATTAGATCGCCAGCTACCTTTGGCAAAACGAAGAGGCATCGTTTTCTATGGCAGTTCATCGATTCGTCTATGGTCAAATTTATCATCGGATTTTCCCTATTACACTGTCTTGAATCGAGGTTTCGGAGGTTCAGCATTAACACAGTGTTTGAGAGAATGGAAACGGATCGTTTATCCACTGGAGCCAAGTGTGATTATTCTCTATGCCGGCGAAAACGATATTGCTGCTGGTAATTCACCCTCGAATATACAATCTGCTTTTCGTCGGCTCATTCCAGCCATCCGTCGTTTCTATCCAAATATACCTATCGGTTACATTTCAGTGAAACCGAGTCCGTATCGGATCGATAAGATATCGAAATTGAACGAAACGAACATTCGTATTCAAGGCGATATCAAACTGCTCTTTCCAGATGTTACTTTCATTAATATTTGGCCACAGATGCTAACGACAGACGGGCAACCACGGCGGGAATTATTCGGATCCGACACGTTACATATGAATGCAAAAGGCTATGCGATCTGGGCGAAAGCAGTTAATAATTATTTGAGCACAGTGTGATCGTGCATTCTTTGCATGTCGAATATCGAATGAATTCGTTTATAAAAAGTTGGAAATAAAAACTTGCCTTAATAGGATGTGGGTGCACTGTAAAAAAAGCGTAGACTAATAAACGCTTGCCCTATCTATAAATATTCATAAACCCTTAAAGGGTTTATGAAACGAAGGGTATATGAAAAAAAAATGATACAAGAAAAAAAAGGATTTATTAATCTGAAATTTAGGGAGAAGGGTATATGATTGTATCTCCAAGGGTATTTTAATATGCGGTTTCGAGAAAAGGGTTTACTACTTTCGTACTAAGGGTATTTTATTCTACGGTTTTAATAAAAGGGTTTATTACTTCCTTAAAAGGGTATTTTATTCTACGTTGAAGGATTTATTGTTCTACTCCATCGTCAAGAGGGTTTTTTATTCTTCGTTCAAAAGATTACACTTTTTCAACTGATATATATATCATGAAAATTTCTCACAGGGCACTTCAAACAATTTAATATAATAAGCATGCTAATCCAATCATTTTCTCACAATGCAGCCATTCATGCATCGATGCACTTTCCATTTCGTACCTGTTTCGTAAAACATAACGGTATGGCATAGAGGCGCTAATTTCGCTAATCAATTTTGAATCATTTCGAGCCAAACTTCAATCCGCACATTGTTTAAAAATCAAAATCAGACGGCTTCACGTGAGCAACTTCATACAAAAATTTGAGTTAAATCAAACGGAAAGATAATATGGTGATTGCGGATTTATTCCAAACTCACAGTGGTATTCAGAAAAAAGTTTGTTTTCATATCCATCCAAGAGAACAAATTAAAGTAGGCATTATACTTCAATATATTTATGTTCTTCCTTTACTTGGTTGAAAATAAGCTCAACATAATGCAAGTAATAACATTTCAAAAATAATTTCAGGTTGTCTTTAATTTAGGTCAGTCGCCACAGCTAATGGAAAATAGGGGTGATTTACTTATATATTTATATCTTTTCTTTACTTCCACTAAAAATGCAAAATGAAAACGGAAGTATTAAAACTTTCTCTCTGATTATTTTTTTTTCCGGTCCATTGATACAATGTATTCAAAGTGAATATATCGTTTCACATGTCTTTATAAATCTTATATTTTTCTACCTTTAGTTCAATATCAAACATATAATGTAAGTATAAAAATATTTTATAAATAGCTATTTCTTTTTTTTCCATTTAGATTAGTCGAAACTATACATGGGAAAGAGCTATGAAGATCGATTTCTGACATATGGGACAACCCAGTCAGACAAGCGCCTTAAAAAAAAGCGTTACAGCGAATACATATTTTGACGCTTTCATGTTGTAAGACGTTAAAACATCTTAAATTTCTTAAAAACGCCGTATTAAATCTTTTTAAAATTCTTTTTGAGGAAATATATTTCTAAAACAAATCTTTCCTAATTTACTTAAATATTTAAAAAAACAATTTTTATTTCCAAAGAAATAATTTTTTGAATATTTAAAAAAATAATTTTTATTTCCAAAGAAATAATTTTTTGAATATTTAAAAAAATAATTTTTATTTCCAAAGAAATAATTTTTTAAATACAAAATATTTGAATTTTTTTCATGAAAATTAAAAATGTAACAACAATTGTTCCGCTTAACTTTATATCATCTTCAGTTTCCTATAAAATTTTGTTTGATTTAAGTAGCATTTCTTACTTCATCTTGATATCATACGACTGACCGAATGGATAACATCTTGGACTATCAACCAATTCATCTCATGATCGAACCTAGGACAACGCAGTAAGTTCCAAAACCTTAATTTTAATCTGGTAGATATAAGTAATAAACCTTTTTGGGGTATGGGACAAAAGTAATAAACTCTTTGGAAGGGTTTATGAAAGCGTATATAAAAATCAAATGCCCTCTCATAAACCCTTATAAGGGTTTATGAAAGTGCAACGTAGACTAAACCCTTTCATATACCCTTAGAAGGGTTTATGAAAGGGTTTATGAAAATTTTGACATACGGTAAAAAGGGTTTAGTCTACATTGCACTTTCATAAACCCTTAAAGGGTTTATTATTCTACCTTTTTTCTGTTACAGTGCAGACGACGACAATGCTTCCGCTCTCAATTACTCAGATACGAACAACAGCGAAGATGATCTATCCTGATGAAAATAAGTTTGAAGATAACTTCACGTATTTGTATTTTCATGCAACCGTTTACTAAATTAACACGACTCTCTGCATTGTTCAGGCAGCCCAGCGTCAAGACTGCTGCCACTTTGATCTTTAACAATTAATAATTCGGAGTCCCAGCGAACTTGCCGAAAAAGTATATAAATATCATGTATCTTCAACCTGAAAATAGTACCAATTTGTAGAGCTTTTCGAGCTCTATCGATTGAGATAGTTTTTCAAGTTTTAGAAAACTATTTTTTTAGGGATAGTAGGCAATTTCTCTATATAAGTGCCCTACTAAGTCACGCTGTATATTTGATCTATAGAATGTTTATAAAACCCTTTATTTTCTAAGTAGAAATAATCGGCGCATTCGTTTTGGTAGTTTCGTGTATTTTTTCAATATCTTCAAGGACAAAAATTAAATAGGCCGATTTGGCTTCTTATGCGCCCCCTCCTTTATTTCAAAAAAAAACGAAAATATTGATCTGTTTTTATTCTATTACTTATGATCGTTTTCTTTTATTACAGTTAAATGTTTATCTGGAGCATACTTCTACTAAAGTGATATGCTTGCTACATTGTGATATCACAAAATTTGGGTATAAATATGGATGCGTGGATTCATCTCACATAAACACCTACCCCAATCCACACACACACACCCATCATGATCAACTCCATCAATAGCTTTATTACTACTTAGATTACTTCCAAACATCGTAAAGTTACTTTATTTTTCTCATTCTTCACATTTTCTTCAATAAAACGTTGGAGTGAATAGAACTAATATCTAATAATTGTTAAACACAAAGCTTCTATATCTATACTGTTTTATTCGATCAATAATTCTGGTAATGTGAAAAAAAAATTTTAAATGATAAGAAAATGTAATTAATAATAAAGACTGTTTTGTAGTTTAGGAAATTTCAGAAAATGAACTCTTCAATACAGGACATTAATGGGTTGGATACGCAGTGGCATGTGCAGTTTCATCAACACGATAGATCTGTTCTTCAACGACACCTGATCCTGATGGAAGACCACCGACACTAAATGTAACCTTCGCAAATGTACCATCGGGTAAGCCAATCTGAATATTGAAAATAAAAAATAATATTGTTACTCTTCAGAATATATTTGTTTGACTTACCATAAAATCGTATATCATAGCACATGCCTCCATCTTACGAAGTGTCACTGGTTTTAATTGGAAATCAGCTGGAATCGATGGAAATGTTTCACGTACATTTTGTTCAATACCGTGAGCATTCTGTAATCAAGGAAGAAAGGCTATACGCTTAAGTAAAAATAGAAGAAATAAAATATGACTTACTTCTCTATAAAGTTCTAAATCTTCACCAGTTACGGGATGAAAGTTAAATTCCATCTTTGTACGAATTTGCCAAAAAAGTTTAATGTTAATAAAACTGACGGTAAATATCTCTATGAATAAAAGCAGAGAGAAAACTAACGTTTATATATTATTCGGTTTACACTACACAGTCAAGTATGCTCGCTTATTATTTTTTTGATTCTATAAAAGTAAAAATGTAATATTTATATAACATTCCACACCTGCACACCCTTGACACTTTTTAATTTTTGATGGGTATGATTGGTCACCATACTAATAAGCACATAACTGATTAACAGGACCAATCAATTCTATGTTTTTCTATGGATGTAATACAACACAGCTTTTTTTTGCTACGCATCTTAATCATGCACAATCACATAGAAAATGTTATGAATCAAAATAACATAGTCAGTATACAATTTCAGTCAGAAATTTACAGCTATAATTTGCGTGCAATTATATTTTCGTTCTTATGATAAGCGATTTAATAAACCGTAAATTAATAATGATGATTGGTAGACCTTCACAATTTTTACGAAGTCAAAAGATAAGAACAAATCATTTTTCTTCAAAAGAAAAATCGAAATGCACACAGTTTTCATTACAGTTTTTGTTAAATTCTGAATACACGTATTTATTTATCTTTCTACCACCAGTTAGCTATGCTGGTGTCTATGTTCTGTGAGCTTTATTCACCAAAAAAAGGACACGAGAACCATTTTTCGTAGTTGATCGAGCCCGTGCGCACAAACGGGGAGAGAAGCTGAACGAACAGAAAACAAACAGGCATGTAACATATCTTATTACCCTCGTCCCAGAAGAACACGAAAGAATACAAGCATGCATAAACAATGTAAGAAGGAATGGAACGAAAAAGAAAGTGAGGAGTCGCTAACANTGGATTTTAGCCCAGGAATATCCAAATGAGCTGAAACTTTCAGGATGTGTTGGCGCTAGAAAGGGAAGGCTACCATAAAAATTTCAACCAGAAATCTTTAGGTTTCAAGGAGACATGAGTCAAACAAGGATAAAAAATGACTAATTTCGCATCCCAAACTGCTCGGTGCTGGTTCGTTCAATATATTATTTTTTTGGTTGGAAAGAGCATCTCAAGACGCAGGGCATGACGTTGTTCTTTTTTTTTAAATAGCCCATTTTTAAGTGAAAAAAATCAATCGCAAGTTCAATGACTCAAAAAAGTGCCAAAAAATGGTAGAAAAATCATATAACTGGCTGTATATTGACCAAGCTAAGGGCTAATTTTAAAAAATGGCAATGTAAAGCCCTCCGCCTCGAGATGCTCTTTCAAATAAACAAAAAATGTTAATACATTGAATGGATCGGGAAGGAGAGGTTTAGAATGCCAAAATCAGTTATTTTTAACCATTGTTTGGTCCACATCTCCCTTAAACCTACCGATTTGGGACTGAAAATTTTATCACAGTCTCTTCACTATAACCCCAACACATCCTTCTAATTTCAGCCCATTTAAATATTCCTAAAGCAGAAATCTCAATTTTCGATTTTCCAAAGAAAATTGACTTTTTTTGAGTGGGGGAGCCTTATTGAAAATTACACATACTCGTGATTGCAATGTCGAATTTTTAGCTAAAGCCATAAAAATAATCATTTTTCAGTGAAAAATTGGGTATGAATAAAAATGAGCGAAAATGACAGAGGAAGAGAATAAGTCGATGTGAGAAGGAACGTAAAGCAGACGGCGAAAAGAAAACAGCGAAAAATAAAATGTCGATCATATAAGAATGTCGAAATATTCTAGATGTCCTTAAATAACAGTGATTCTAGTGCAATATACCTAATGTGCGTTTAGTGGCTAATAAATTGTCGTTTTGCAGAGCGAACGAAAACAGTAACAAATTTCTAGATGAAAATAAAGTGAAGAACGCTAAATAAATATATAAATACGAAGTCTTGCGTTATCTTCCCATTGCATATCGTAACCTATTTGTAGTATCTATATTTATGACGTCCACTGCTAACAGTTTGTCTTTTCTTGTATCAAGTAAAGGTAAAGTTTTGTTGGTGTTGAATGATTTCGTGTATCGATTAAAAAAAAACAAAAGATAAAAGATATTGGATTTGCCAAGAGAGTGTACGTACAGCTTATGTACATACAAATATTGATAATATTTTCAAAAAGTCAAGTGGTGATCATAATCATTTATGTGAACCAGAAGTTGTAAAAGTAAAACAATTTCGAAGTAAGCTGAAGAATCGAGATGTACAAGAAACAACAGCCATTGGAAAAATATATGAAGAAGAAATAATAAAATCTCGTCTTTCAACAAGAACATTAGCAACACTACCGCTAGTTCAAGAATTACGTACGTTTCTATGCTTCAATATGTGTTTTTCATTGCATTTAGTTTGTCGATTTTCAGAGCCCGGTTTATTATGTGCACGACGTCAATTAACACCTGTTTTATCTTCTTCATCATCATTTGAAATTCCTGATTCTTATCAAGTTACATTGACAAAAGAAATCTTAATTTATTTTCTGATACATTAGTTGGTCGCAGAAAAAGAATGTTATTGTTTGGAAGCATTACTCAATTGGAAATGTTGTTCGATTGTACAACTATTTTTATGGATGGAGCATTTTCATGTACGCCACCATTTTTCGATCAAGTCTTCACCATACATGCGCTGAAGTTTGAAACGAGTGACATAATGTTTTTTTGTTTAATATATACATTTCAGTGTTTTTTCTACGTAGGCTTTCCATGTGTATTTGGAATTCTTCCGGATCGAAAGAGAATCACTTACCAAGAATTGTTCAAGATCTTAAAAGATTTTGCTATATCCATTAATCGTAAATTTGAACCAACTCGTATATTAAGTGATTTCGAGTCAGGTCTTATTTCAGCTATTGCTAATGAAGTATTCATTTTTATCATTCTTAAATTATTTGAATAATTGTTCATTTTATTTTAGTTTTCAGCAGCCGTACACAATGGCTGTTTTTTTCATTACACACAAGCTATTTTTCGTCGTATACGAGCTTTAGGATTAACTACTTTGTATTTTCAAAATAGTGAAATACGTTCATGTTGTCGTAAATTAATGGCATTAGCGTTGCTTCCCATTGATAAAATTGAATCTTCTTTTCATAGTCTACGTGTAAAATCATCTACTATGGTGAACCAAGAATTGCACCAGTTGTTTCTTTATTTCAATCATCAATGGCTTGTTAATGTTCCGCTTAAAATATGGAATGTCTATGGGTGTCATCATAGAACAAACAATAATTGTGAAGGTATATAAGTTTCATTTTTTTTCAATATGTTGTTTCTATCTAGTATTTTAGGCTTTCACAATAGGCTAAATCAAAGGATTCAAAAATCACACCCGAATATTTGGATGTTCATTAAGCTCTTGCAAACTGAAGAATGTAGATTTCGTCATCTACTTCTTCAAATGAATGCTGGTGCTCAAGCGCGAAAAAAGGTCCCTGTAGCGAATATGATACAAAAACGTATTGATACATTGTATGATAGATACAATGGTGACGAAATGGACGTTGATCAGTTACTTGATGGTTTGTCGCTTACTATAGCGAAACAAAAGAGACAATAATTAAAAATAATCATATTATTAGTTCTCCACTATTTTTTGTGTTGTTATTTCTTGTCTATTGATATATACTACTTCTTGATAACAATAAAAAAAATGTCCATTAGCTGATCGTTAACGATGAATTTTGTTTTCATATTATCATAGAATCGACATTTCTTGTTTCGCTATTTCTTTTCCGCTAATTCTCATTCGTCATTTTCTTTTTCGCTGTCTATTTTCGCTTGCTTTTCTTTGCTAGTTTATCTTTCGCTAATTGATGTTTCGCTCATTTTTATGCCAATCAAAAATTGTACTTACATTCTATTTTGAATTTAAAATTGGCTAAAAGAAAAGAAAAAGAAGAATTCCGATACAAAAATTTTACTTGAATAGAATCTTCACTTCTATATTGAACTAAAACATTAAAAGCAATAATTGTAGGGAAAACATTGTACCTACTTAGAATGGTCAATTTCTAATAGAGCTTAATGGATAAAACAATAATTAAAATACAAAAATTGTACTTACCTACAATTTTCAATTTTCTTTTGTATCCAACCAAACGACTGAAAAAACAATAAGCATCTATAAATAATAATGCTTGCATTTGATCGGATCGATTGGGAAAAGCTAAATCAAAAGCGGTTCACTCAAAAAAAGTAATAGTTGGATACACTGTTTTAACTCACTGATGAGATTCTTCAAGATTTATGAATAAATACTTTTGTGTTTTTTTATAGAAGTCTCACCTACGTAGAACATAGTTTCATTTTGTGTTTCAGGCTGGTTTAATTAATGGAGAATGATAATCTTTTAATGTGAGACTACAAACTATTGCAACATAGAGAGAACTAAAGCTATTCTGCTTTTCATTAATGGTTGTTTCTATTGTACGATTTCAAATTTAATCCCAAGAATACTTGATGAATAAGTGTGATCAACCAGAAAAATTAACATCATTTTGATACATATATGTAAAACCTGTCTGATTTCAACTTTTAGCGGAAAAAATTGTTCTATGAAACGGTACAATAATAAACCCTTAACCGTAGAATAAGAAACCCTTTAATGGAAGAGTATAATAATAAGCCCTTCACCGTTGCATAAGAAACCCTTCATCGTAGATTCACAAACCCTACCCGTTAACTTCTGGTGCAATAAACCCTTTATATTTTCAAATACCCTTGGTTTCATAAATGCTCCAGGCAATAAACGGTTTTAGAGTTTCGGACAAAATCATAAACCGTTAAAGGGCTTAGTATTCTGTGATTTTTTTTTACAGTGTAGGGTGACACCATATTTATGCGTGTGCTTTTGATAGAAACTAGTGACTTAGTTAAAAGTTACTTTCGTATAATTTCCTAAACGATAGCTCTCCATTCTCATGCCGAATCTCTGATAAGATCTTGAAAACAAAATTGACTAATCATCAATCGCATAACGGTTCTTTCCTATGATACATAATGTTCACAATGTTGTGACGCTATTCAAGCAAGATTTCTCACTCTGTTTGGAAAACGGAATATAGGGTCTTGTAGAGCACGTTTCGCTCTACAAAACCTAATATTTCAGATTCCAGCAGAACGTAGCCATTTTGAAAAAAAAGGCGCCCAAGTTTTGAGCGTATTCACTTGAGAAAAATATTTAAAATGCAATTAAGGATCTAGAAAGTATACCATTGTGTAGAACTAATCGAGCTGAGTACTTTGGTATACTTTTTGTGAAAGAAAAGTCTAAAATAGATACATTAGAGCCAAAATACTGAAAAATTTAAGGTTTTTTTCGTAAAAAAACGATTTTAGTATTTTTGTTATAAAATGTTTTTACTGTCAATGTGTTTTTATAGCAAAATGATCAGTGAAACGAGCTCTAAAAAACTAGGTGAAAAGGGAGAAAATTTATATACCTTGTTTTTGTAGTTGAGTTCCCATGGAACTAACCAGCTATATTTTAATTAATTTAATTGACTTTTTAGTTTTGGGATGTCATTTATATATTTCTTTTGCGTTTTACGATAAGTTTAATTCTTCTAAGTTCAGATGTTAAAGCCTAATTTACCGTAACATTTTGACAACGATCTTGCCTTCTTTAGGCATAAATTTTATCTTACTTATTGATGCACACACACTCTATCTCGCTCGCATATACTTACACACAGTACACTGTAAAAAAAAACCGTAGGATAATAAACGAAAAAAGGGTTTATGAAAGTGCAACGTGTCGCAAACCCTCTTCAACCGTTTATCAACGAGTCATAAACCCTGTTATAAACCCTCTAAAAAGGGTTTAGTACGGAGTTAATTATCGTTAAATATTTTTTCTCGAAGGTTTATTGAA
>CAJNYU010001969.1:0-35724 GCA_905331475.1 Rotaria socialis | reverse complement strand
GTGGTAAATGATAGTCAACCGTCAAAACGCCGATTATGTTTCACAGATAATTTTAACTAACATGTCTGTGTTTACTGTATATTTTATTTTCCTTTTATTTTCTAATTGTACATAGAAATAATTATATGTGAATAAAGATTAATGAAAACAAACTGATATATTCACCATAAATATACATATGCACAATAATAGGTACCATCGCTATTGAAGGTAGCCCGAAAAAATTTGCCCCTCCCCTCCATCCAAAAATTCTGGATACGCCACTGGTCATGAAGGATGATTAGAGTTATAGCTGATTGCTTCTCACCAAAATAGCATACTCTCTACGAAAAATAAGTATTCTATCGAAGCCTTTTAAGTTTCGCATAAGCTTCGAAACCTAAAATAGTTCTTCCCTTGGGTACACGAGTCGAATCTTTGCTGCGAAACCATTTTAAAATCCGTGCGTCGAAATAATGCCCGGCATCTAAAAAATGAAACCACCCAGGCTCGTGATAGAATCTTTATGGCTTAACGCGAAACCATTACAGTTTCGTTTCTAATCTGAATACTTTCGTCTTGTCGATACCAAACCTTTTTTCGACGCACGGATCTTAAAATAGTTTCGTAGCAAGGGTTCGGCCCGTGTACTCGGGAAGAATCATTTTCGGTTACGTAGCTTATGCGAGACTTAAAATGATTCGGTAGAATACCTATTTTTTTAGAGTGTATAACCACGGAGTAGTTTCTCGTCATGTTCTTAATATCTTATGGTGAGATCATTTTGATTAGCATTCTATAAAAGTTGTTCAATCTTGTATGCCGTTCCTGATCAACTTCTAATATACCTTTTACCATCCTGCTCAAAATATACATAGCCCAGAAAAAGCATAACTTGTGAGAGATATTGTCAATACGTAGGATACGTGATATTACTAGCTTGTCTTGCTAAAAATATGACCCTGATTGTGGGTGTGGGGTGTAAGTAAGCATATGAGTCCATTAATCTGCACCTTCACACCTACACCCACCAAAACGGAAAGGATTTCCTTAAACCTCGTGGAACACCCTTTTCGTAGAGGGATAATTTGAAGATCCTTCTGAGTACTCTCACATAAAGGGATTTTTTAAGGATTTTTCTCCATAACCTCAAGAGTTTCTTTCAAGAAGTTACAGTTATAATTCTAATTCAGCTAAATTTTTGTCTGCTTTTTTATTGTGCTTACAAGACAGTCCGATATCTTCTTTAACTTATCATTGCGATCCTATTTTTAATTCCTGTCCGACAAAAATGCTGGGGTAATATTTTTAAATTTACTCTCCAATTCATCTGAAGTACTCCCGCTTCAGGCAAAAATTTGCATTAACATATTTGAACACTCAAATTGAAACCACGATTGTGGGCTATTCAATCTAATGACATGTAAAACGCTAGAAAAATGGTCTTTAGTTCAAAATTTACAGTTTTAGAGCGTGAAAGCGGTGAAAAGTCAACTTTTAGGATTCAATCACACTATTATTCTAGAACTTAAAAGGCTTGTTAGCGCAGCCCCTTTGGGACTTAACTGTGAAACTTAGATATATCCCTTCGATTTATTAAGCAAATGCAAGATAGCTCAAGTGAAAATCTACTTTATTGTCTAAAATCAATAAATAGGGTGTAAACTATTCGCAATTGTCTATACTGGAGGATTGCTTCTTCGCTAGTGTCACTAAAGGTGGCAAATGTGAATTGCTAAGGTCTGTGATGGTAGCTGCTCTGTGCTGCTTGTGTCTGTAATCGTAGGCCTTGTGGTTTTCGTATAGTCTATAAAGAGAAAATTGAGGAAATAACAGCCTAATTAGTCTAGCTCCCGATTGGTGTAATTTTAAACTCGTTTATGTCTGTAATAGAGAGGGGGAGAATCAGAAAATCTCTATTTAAATTTACACTCATTATTTTCTTCGAAAATATATGTGAATTCCGTAAAATTTGAGCTTTCATATTAAAAATTTGTTTCTGTCTACACGCTTTGAATGTGAAATTTTGGGTCAACAACTATATTCCTGGCTTCTTTAAATCAGAGTGAATGTCTCGTATTCACAATGCGAATTCAGGCGTCTAAATGCTTATCTTAATTTTTATCTGTTTGGATCTAATATTCATTTATAATGGAGTTCGAATCAGGTAATTCGTAAAAAAACCTAGCTGAAAAAAACTTAACATTCTAACTCGCCTCTGAAAGAAATCATCGCAAATGAATACCTGAGAGGCTTCTTTTGTATTCTCTTGAAGCGATTGTTTTCACAAGTTAGAAGAGCGACGAGTATCAGTGGCCATAATGTACATTTTTGTGTTGAAGTTTATTTTTCTTATTTTTCTTTTCTCTTCGACGGTAACAATTCTATACCAATAAATCAACTCGTGATGTTGTTAGAAACGTAGAGAAAAATAGTAAAACAACCGGTAAGCTTGAATCTTAGGTCACATATTTTGTGGAACTCACATATATTTTAGAAGAAAATGGTGAGTGTAAGTTTAAAAGCGAGATTTTTGCGGCTCCCCCCCCCCTCCCCATTACAGACATTAATAAGTTTAAAACTGTGCTAATTAGGAGCTTCACTAATTAGGCTGCTATTTCTTTCTTTTTTAATTACAGACTACACGAAAAAAGCAATACTTGCCCACTACAGACCATAGTAACTAGCTTAGGGTACCACTACAGATCACAGAAACTAGTATTTGGCATTGTGAAATATACGAGCTAACAATTAATATTCCATTACAGACATAAGCAAATAGGCAATGACCTAATTATAGGTTTTGGAAATCTAGGCAGATTTTTCAGATGAGCTATTTTGAATTACTTTAGTAAGCCTAAGGGATATATGTGAGTTCCATATTTTAGCCCCAAAGGGTCTGCGTTAACAAGCTTTTCCCTCAAATGAGTCTCATTCGATGCCGATTTTCATAGGAAATATATTGAAAATAGATTCTGAAGAACTAGTTGGATTAGAAATTGTCAAACAGGACATTCTGTGAAATTTCTCAATCAAAACTTTTTGGTATCATATCCACCATTGTTTCTCATGTGGTTTTTGGATTCATCTTGAAAAATTAAGTGTGGAAAGTTTTTTTTGAAGTTTTCGACACAAAACTGCATAGTTTTCAAGTACGCACGAAAGAGGTGCCTGCCTCTTCATGACTCGTAGAAGCTTTTAAAAATCTATCTAGTGTNTCACTTTCATCTGTTCGCGTGAATTGTACCAAAACGTTGCGGTTCACTCATATGATTTCAATCTGAATTCATATATGTATATGTATCAGAGATGCCACCAGCCCGGCCTGCAGGCTAGCAAAAAATTTTTTTTTTAAACTAGCCTAGCCTGATCCGTCCATATAATATTGAACCAGGTTAACAGACTATGCCAGCTCAAAGTTATTGGCCTAATTCAAGTCTTTTTGTATCAATTTAATAGTAACTTAATAAAACAAGACAAATTATCATCAATATTTTTCATACAAAAAGGACTTGAGTCAGGTCAATAACTTTGAGCTGGCATAGTCTGTTAACCTGGTTCAATATTATATGGACGGATCAGGCGAGGTTACAGTTAAAGAAAAATTTGTTTTGCTGGCCTGCAGGCCGGCCTGGTGGCATCTCTGATATGTATCACTATGGATATGTTTTTTCGAATGGGGTAGGAGGGAGTGGCCTAGGGGNCCCCTCGCGCTCAAAAACAACATACCCATAGGGGGATATACACACACATGAATTCAGAATTCAGTTGAAATAGTGTTTTGGCTAATTAGCACTCGTATTGTTGGGAATCACAAGCAATATATGTAGTTTATTATGGTAGGAAAATCACTTCAGTTAATTCGATGATGGGCGTATGGTGTTTGTTTTGGACTCCTTAAACCCTCGTGATTCCGAAAAGTGGAGGTGTTTTTTTTTCATTTTGAATTCAGTTTGAATCGGAATACCCCATAGACTCATTTTTTAAGGTACAATGAGAAGATTTTTTTCTGGATGCTGTTCAAGTTTACAATGCTCAAAATTGCACTGTCATGGTAGAAAACCAGTATTGATTGAACAAGAAAAACATGTTATTTTATTAGGAAAAACAGGAAATGGTATATTTGCAAGAAAGCGCGTCATTATTGCGCAATCAGATATTCTATTCTGTTATAGGTAAAAGTTCACTGGGTAATACGTTGGCTGGAAACACAGCTTTTGAAACTGGTAATGCGGCATCGTCTATAACTAGAGAATGCAACTGTAAGAAGTTTACGTATGCTAAAGGTAAAAAAAGCATAGTAGTCGTCGATACACCTGGTTTTTTTGATACCAGCAGTGGTAATCTATTCGAAGAAAATCATCTTGAGATTCACCGTTCATTAGAATTATGCGGGAACGCTCCGCATGCATTCTTAATTGTTTTGCAATGTGATACACGTTTCACACAGGACGAGAAAAAAGCGATCGATCGTATTGACGAAATATTTCCTGGTTACATGAGATATGCCATAGTTATATTTACTCATATTGATCAATTAAATAAAAACCAAACATTGAATGATTATTTAAATCCAAATTCAAATAATAGAAATCAAGATTTGCATGAACTAATTAATACCTGTGGCGATCGTTATTTTGGTGTTAATAATAGAAAGACTAACAAAAGATATCGGCTAAAGGTTCTGAAAGATATAACTGAGCAAATTGAAAGAATGTTACAAATTGCTAATGCCGAACATTACCGAAGTAATATTGTCGAAACTGTTCCTATTCCAAATCAAAAGAGCGTGGAACTGAGTCAACCAAGCAATTCGAATGACGATGACGATAAATGATTTGTCAAACGGCGTCATTAGTATTGGGACATACGTCGCTTGAACACATGTTTATCATTTTTTTATACATGGTAAAAAGTACCATTTAATCCATAATCGTTCATGATTGTTTACTGAAAGTAACTACAGAGAAAGTGCTAAATTTGAGCGCTAAGCTATTTTTATATCAAGTTAAAAGAATAAAAATAAAGATCAATGAATTATTTGTATTTACAGAAAAAAGATATTGGGTGTGGTGAAATTAAAGATGCCGAGGTATGTTCAGATTTCCGAAAATAATGAATTTCTGTCACACTATTAAAAGACACGCAAGCGTGCCAACAGAAATTTCCTTGAAACTTCGGAAATTGCCATTACGTGAAAAAGTAAATTATCAGAAATTATAGAACTTTTATATTATCTTATAAAACACAACTAAACAAGAGAGTGAAAAGAAGCATTCGCATATTAAATATTAAGTAAATACTAAAAAAAAAAAAGATAATTCATACAGAGCATTTGTCTGTTATTAGAAAAACCGGTTCATTATATTGTTTTTTTTATAGTAACTGAACGAATCTGATCAGACCTTTAATGGAAAAATTGATATGAAAAAAAAGGAAATTTGTTCCTTAAATAGCAGGTGGATCATAGAGAATTACACATTTTGTATTTTAACGATATTCCCTTCATTTTGTTTCCACTGATGATTGATAGCATTTTGTAAAACTAATTCAATTTTCAGTTTCTACAAGACTGAAAAACCTAAGAGATTAAAGTGCGAGACATGAAAGGGATAGATAATCAAGAACATTTTTTTGGTTTATTTGAAGGAAAATACTTAATCGATCGTGCCTGTATGGAGGCAACCAAATTATACTTAACTGGAATGTGAATGTGAAAAACACAACATTTAAATCTGGCAGCTTCTATGGCCAGGATTATCGTTTTTTCTTAACGAAGAGAACACTTGAAAAACATGCGAAACCCTGCGTCTAGTCAATACGATTCTTGTACGAGGAATAAAAATACTGATTCATTGTTAGAAGAAATCTGACTGAAACTCTACCACTATTGTGCCCCATGATTTCTCTCATTATATTTTTCAATATGAATAAATTACAAAGCTTGTTACAAAGTTTTCTAGACAATTGAAAGAGAAATCATTTTGAAAAAAACAATCAAATCTCAGTGGTAGAAAATGAATGAATTATGATTAAAATACAAAAGGCATCATTCTTTATGGCCACGGGCTACTATTTGGAAATAATCTTACTTCTAACTAGCGTTAACCAGTTGTGATATTGTACGATTAAAAGAAGCTAAAATAGAAGCAACATATTCCATAAAACAATATATCTATTATTCATTTTCTTTTTTTATACCATCAGCGTAAATTAAATCATAGATCGTATTCGAGTCTCATTCAAATTGAAAGTTACCGGCTTGATCTTTTGGTATTCTATTATGACAGAATCTAGTTTAGTCTCGTAACAATTAAGTAACATACGAAATCAACTAATTGAGATTGCAATCTTCGTAGGCGATGATAGTAGCACCTGGGAATGCTTCACTGAAATAATTTGCATGAATAGTATTATCGTTTGCAAGGAGCAAGCGAATAATAATCTTTTTCTTTATAGCATATATTTGAATGTAATTCATTTTGCGGGATGGATTCTGTATGAATAAAATCAAAGATGAAAAGATGAAAATTGAACGAATATTATCTGAAAATAGTTAATACCGTAAGTAAAAGAAATTGAGTATAGACTGGCTGATATTATATACAATAATTGAAATCCTAGTAATTGTCTTTGGTTTCAGTATACATTGTAAAATAAAGAAAATTCTATTTTTCACACACCATACTAACAATGCTATAGCTTATAATCGAACATTGATGCCATCTACCGAATAGTATAGCTTTCGAACTTTAAGATGAGTATTGTTTTAAGGTATATAACTTTAATCGATTAATTATCAATTATAATCACAAAAAACAACAATGGTGACTTCTTTTAGTTGAATTAATTATAATATTGCTCTCAAATCTATAATTAGATCATTTCATCTTTTTTTATGTATAAATAATGTGTAGGAAGGAAATAAAAATCAAAGTTGATTTAATTATGCTGGCAAGTGAAAGAGCCTTTAACTATTATACTCGATGTCGAATTTTTGTACTCGGTCATTGGGCAATCGAACGGTAAAACTTTGGGCCAGTTGAATTGGCTCGATTATGCTCTTTCTCCGCTTCCACCAGTAATAACACTTCTATGCGTGGCTCCTTTGTACCAACGCATGATTCGAACATTCCCTCCATTTCATAATACCCATATTTCTATAATCAGACACGTATACGTATGCTGGGCAGATAGTTGATCGAGACGATTTTCATCGCCGTCTACAGTTCTGCTGATTCTTAGAGCATATTTGTAATATTTTAAAGCCACTCAACCCGAATTCTAAAATAGGAATAATCAAGACTTTGGATGATAACGATTGGGAGGTAATCACTGTGTATCAATTATTTATGAAATTTAAAAAAAGGAGCAAACTTTCACTCGTGATTTTCGAAAAGTTAAACAAACAGTTTTAGAGATTCATAAAACGAGCTAAATTACGAAAAAAAAATATTTTCCTGATAAAAATCCATCAAACGCTTAACAGACAAGTTCATTATCGTAGATCTTTGAACGATAAAATTACTGTTTTTTGGCTTTCTCGATTTGCTTTTCATTCGAATAATCGACGAAAGGTAATCCAAAATGAAAGTCGATATGTAAATGATCTTCTGGTTTAAATGGTTTCCGTGACAGATTGGCATATTTTGCTTGATATTGTTTATAATTGATCGAGAGAAGACGCATTCCTTCACCACAAACGATTCCCACATGAGCGTCAACAGCACACAATAGATGCCACCAAGCATGTAGCTGTGGATTAAATCCACCTTTACTATTCATTCGTTCACACAATTGTTGATCTATAATCCAACATATTATAGCTGGACCTAGCAGTCCAACATACATCATAATTAAATACATGATACTTTGTGTGTGATGTTGTGTTTGTCGATATAAAAATGTCAATTTAATAATTCCTCCTAACACCATTAATGTAAAATGTGCTTGAAATAGAATGACGAATGATTGTAAACTGTGTAGATAAGTCCATAGAACTCCATAAAATATACCAAAAACAATAGCAAAGTCAAATCCGTAGATTTTATTTGTTAATTTATTGAATTGGTCCATTCGAAAGAGGATAAACCACCAGATAATCATAGAATAGACCATGGGCAGTTCATCTGCCATCTGACCAACATGCGTGAGTGTACCATGAAAATAAGCTGAACCAAATCCGATAATTCCAAATGATAGACAAAGGAGTAGAAATCGTTTTTCAACTCGATTGTATAAACCATGAACGAATAATATTCCGGCTAATAAACACATAACCAAGCTGGAAATACAATTCCAAAATTCAGCAATATACTTTGTTACGACATAATTTCTTTCACACCAATCGATTGAGCTAGTACTTGGCGACCAATAACCTGCAGTCATATCGAGTTTGGATTCGAAATGTTTTACATCAGATCGATGTGTTTGTCCGTTTAAAACTGATCGTGCTTCGATAGCAACCGTCCAAAATACGAGACCCGATAATATATGCAAAATCAACATTGATAACTGCATTTTGAAGAAAATAATACTAACTCTTTTGATCCTTTTTTTGTAGTTTACCTATCTAGTTTAATGATAAAAACTCGTGCAGTCTTATAAATAAATAAAAAGCTTCAACATGTTATTGTTACTTTCGAAACAAAACGACAAAGACAAAAATGTTATCAATCTTATCGTTGCCAGTAAACTTCAGCTACTGCAACCTTTAATGTAGTAGTTTTTAGCTCTAATGCTGTTTCGCTGAAAAAAAATATGTAATTCGTCGCAAAATAAAACGTGAAAATGTTACAGGAAGGTCACGGACTTTATTTGTAACTTGCAGCTCATAAATTGTGAACCATGGTCGATACGAAATAAAAGAAGAAAGAAAAACTCACCGTCTGAATAAAGTCCACGAGACGATGGACATTTCGAAATTCAATAAGAACTGCATTGTAGAAGTCGATGAATTTTTCTTAGAAGAAAGTTTCAATCGAGCTATTCCACGTCAAATTCTACTCACAAACCTACTTTTTCGGATTTTTTCAATCACTATTTATGCAATATAGCTCAGAGAATCATATTTTATTACCTTTTTTCTTCATGCATGTGCACGTGTACCTGTTAAATTTATAGCAATATTCTTCTTTTCCTCTCATGTGTGATACACTGACAGAGAGAGAGAGAGAGAGAGAGAGAGAGAAACGGGCAAAGTAAAGTCAAGCTAAGTGCTCGATGTTAAATAAGCACTATGTGGTGCCCTCTGGACTTTATGAAACGAGTGCTGAAAATTACACTAGAAAAATGTTTTCAATCAAAGAACAGTTCGAACTATTTCAAAGAGTTTGTATTGAAGAAATCAATAACCAATGCTATGACATCACTATGACAACGTAATTAGACACAACGAATGAAAGACATCTCTCGTTTATTGTTGCATGCGAGTTATTTATTACTTCAAGATTGACTTTGCAAATTCTCAAAAAGTTTGTCTCTTTCGATTAGCCCTTATATAGTTCGTATGATGATCGATCAGTTGTCTTGTTTTTATGCGAGTATTTCCCATAATCATTATTTCGAAATTAAAATTTAGAGTAAACTTAAATATGTCGTCTGGACATACATTTAATTCACTATAATCATCTGTTATATTAGTCGAAAGTACTTTGTATCCTTGTCCTTCGACATATTTACCACTAAATTCACCTGTTGTATAAATAAACTGCTGTATGGTAGGAGTTGCACGTTTGACATAGATGATAGACTCTTGATTATATTTTTGACCCAATTCAATAAATACATTACGTTCTGTATCCGGTGAAATATTGTGTAGAATAACGAAGAAACTTGTTTCATTATCGCCATTATAGAAACCGAACATAGATGAATACGCATATGTATTAGTTAAATCAATCGTTAAATTCACATTTCGCTCTCGAATGGTCTCATCACTTAAATTTTGATCACTCGGCATTTTATTATTACGTCCGGCACTCATCATAATATAACCACCTTGGTTTAGCAGTTTTTCTACTGATGACTGAGAGTATGTTATTGGATTTATGATTGATGTCCATATACCTTTACTCGAGAAATAAAGAAAAATAAAAAAAATAGATTTTTAACAACTAAATATTCATTGATTCGAGCGGATTCAAGATGTCATCCATAAATGATTTTTAACTCGAGAAATATTTTACTCATGTTCTTTATCAGGAGTTGTTACTGCATAAATTTAAATGACCATTACAGAATAATACAAAAAGCGCCATTCGGTACAATCCTATGAATACCTTTTTCGATTTGTTTCGTCTCTCGTTGTTCTATACCATATAAAACACCCAAAATGACGGTACTAGCTATGAGGAGAAGAACAACAACGAAAAATCCTGGTATGATAATCTTGCCGTTGATCTGCATCTATTATTCATTAGGCGAAAACATCTGAAAATCCATAGCAAATAGGGATCACTGAATAGAAGAAAGAAAAACAAATGGGAAAGATACAGTCAATTGTTTTGAAATATTTATTTCGAAGGAAAATGAATAGAATTTAGGTAAAATGTACTAATAGAAGCCATTGATACTGTCATGTGAAGAATTATTCATGTTTTCTTTTTTATGATATGTCAATAAATAACATTGATAACATGAGTAAATTATTTTTAACATGTCAATAAGAAAAGAAACGAGACACGCATCTATTAAATAGCTAAATAAAAGATAAACATACTTATTATTTTCGACAGCAATAGTATTGCGAAAAACCAAGTGGATATATAACAATGTGTGTGTGTGTGTGTGTGTGTGTGTGTTGATCATGGCAATCAATGATATGTTTTTCGCTAGCACATATGATCGAATCATTTTCAACTGGATTACTGTAAATTAATTCAAAGTACTCGAATGACCAAAATAGAGTCTTACGCTACGACACCTCTGTTTACTGGATAACGACGAGGACATATCTAAACTATGAGTGTACTGACATATGTGGGAAACTAATGATTCGTTTGTTTTATTGTGAAATGTCTTCTATAGAAAATTTTCTATCTTCTCGCAGCAGCGACAATACCTCCAATGATACTAGGCAATATAAAAAATATAACACAGAATACAGTTATCCACACAAAAAGAGTGCGTTTTCTTGATTTTACTGGAGCACTATATGAATTATAAGTCGGTGCGCTATTAGTAGTTGTAGATGGCCGATATTCAATAGGCTGCCTAGTAGAATGTTGTAATGGACGATTTAGTCGCTCAGTGAGCCGCCCCAGTGGGCCAATGTAGTATTTTTGCAGCCAAGACAACTTATATGTCATAAATTTGGTGACACGACGTAAACGTCCGGCAATTAGAACCGATTCAGATCCTACTAAAACATGATTTTGTTGATTGATTTCGTAGAATTCATTTTCGTGATGGACACAAAGAGAATCCTTTTGAAAGAAAACTTTGTCATTGAAAACATCAGGACTAAATGTAGAGCAGAGGAAAACCAAAACTTTTTGATCATCGATTGTCAACTGATTCCAATTTTGATAAGACGTGAAGCGTTGAATTTGAGCGTCATCATTACAATCAATAACTGTACATACACAGCTCAAATAATACATTAGATGGGCAACATTGTTTTCAGGTATAGTAACTGTAACTGTTGTCCGTTTAATTTCAGTTTGACTTCTTTCAAGCACGAAAGACATTGTATTCTAATTTGCTGCGATTGTAAGTAGATGCATGCCTTTTATATTGTCTTGTGATCATGGCATTACTCATTGATGAACAACTATCTTCCGACTTTCAAGAGATCGGAAGAATAGCAATATTAATTGCAAGGTTGCTACATCATGTCTCATATTATTTTTATAAACAACGGAGTGTGTGTTGTTTTGAAGAACGGAAGAAAAATTTTACAGCTGATGTTGGTTTTTTTAAAACAAGAGCAACCACGTCTTATGAAATGAATTATTCAAGACAAATGCGACATATTGAACATTGTTTTAGGTTTACTAATTATTAAAAAATTAAATTCACATTGTTAACTAGACATGTATTTCAACGTTACGTTAGATGCTCAACTTCATATTGAAATATCAATTATTTTAATAAAAACAAAAGATTTGCAGATGTTCTTCGAACTATCATGCATTGATTAAGAAGCTAACGCAGTGAGAAACACAACGAAAATCCTCATGTCAAAGGAGTAATGCACCGAGATAATCGTCGCCAAAATAACATTCGATCTTTTACCATACGACGAAAATATGAACAGATAAAAACATCCCTAGCAATGCATTAAACATTTATTATAGTATTTTACAAGAAAAAATCTTATTCCATAAGTGACTGCACCAAATAGATAAGTTATGTTAGCAGCCAGCGTGTCTTCGAGTTTACGATCATCATCCTTCGAAACATTTCTCGCCATAATCACATAAGTACAGTAGATACCGTACGGACTAAGACCAATCAAAGTAAACAAAGCTTGTATGAAAGCTACAGTTGCCCATTGTCGATCAATACTTTGATGTGAGAGAAAAACAGTACTTTTAATATTTCGATAAGTTAAAATTCTGAATATTATCATAATCAAAATATGCATGCCACAAAGAATAACACCGATGACAACTGCAGCATAGGTAAAAAAAGATATAACTGCGATAAGTGCAAACACCTGTGACGGGCGGCATATCTTAATAGTATAGCCAAAGAGTACCATAAAGCCACCACAGAATCGAAATTAACAGGCCAGCTCGATATGCACTTTTAATACTGTTCCATTGATGTAAGCGAACATGTTGACACGTACTTAGAAACTGATCGATTGTAACCAAACATGTACTAGTCAATGAAATCGCACCAAAACTTGAACCGAAAAAATATAAATAAATTTGCACCAAACAACAGAAGTGTGTGTCATGTCAATATTCAGATGTGCAGCAACGACAAGTGGACTAAGGGAAGTGATAAACTGCCCATGTGTTTCATTACGATGAAACTGCGATCGCACTGTGACCCGTAATTGCGGAAAATTGCGACGTAGCTACGCGCAACTACGATGAAAAAATCGCAGTTACGCGTTGTTACGGGGGAAAAATCACAGTTACGCATAACTGCGCCCAAGTTTTCCGCAATTATAGTTCACAGTGGCGTCGCAATTGGTACAAAAGATAACATAGATTAGGGTTTCCTTTTATTTTGTATTTTTATTGAGTTTAAAAAATTTTTTGCACAAAAAATGAAAAACAACTATAAAATTAAAACTTTTATAAAAAATAAAAAGCAATTTTTAAATTAAAAGTTTTCACAATAAAAATAATTGAAAAATTGAAATCTAGAAAAATCTGAAAATTTACTAAAATAAAAAATTTAAAAAAAATTTTAGTTTAGAACTTAAGGAAAATTAAAATTTAAGATCTAGAAGAATTTTTAAAAATTGAATGTATAAAAGAAAAAAAAATTTGAAATAATTTAATGATAAAAGAAAAAAAATTTAATTACAAAAAATTGAAAAACCAAAAGGAATTTTAATCTAGAAATTTTTAAAAGAAATAAAAACTATGCATTTCACTGCTTGTAGTAGAATAACTAATGAACGAAAATGTGATAAACACTACTATTTATACTAATTTTCTGTGACTAAGTTTTATTGTTCGAGTGCAGCCAATTACAAATAAGGAGGAATAATTTGTAATTGGCCATTTATACCTACAACAGATCGTAGGATGCGATCACTAGGACGCAGTTACGTTGATCTGAGTCATACTAAGCGTAGTTTCTTGTAGAAATCTTCACTACGATCAATGCGCCATAGTTACGCGTAACTGCGACGCAGAATTGGCTCTACGCGTAACTGCGGCACAGTTGATAAAAAANACTGGAATACTGCTTCCTGTTTCCTGTGCTTTCCGGCCAGATAAGGTGATTTTTCCGCATCTTTCCGGCCGATTCCTACAGTGTCCGTCCTCCGGAATCATTGACCTGGGCTCTGAAGATGTCAGATGACACAATACACCATCATGCCGACGGGCATAGGCGACACTCTCTAGTTTTGTCGTTACACTCTGGATATGTGAATAAACGAATAAACATCAATGCCGTGAGTGGCTGTAAGCTACTCCACCTCTATCCAGTTTGTCAATACGATATAAACTCAACAGAGTCTTATTTATCGTTACAACGACATTCATGTATAGTTGTAATAATATACTAGAATGGCCACACGGCTTCTTTCGATAAAACGGTACAGTCGATAAAGTAAGCATTTGTATGAAACTACCAGCCAATCGTCCGAAAATAAAGTAAAATAAGCCGAGGTATAACACAATTAGCCGATTTATCAAAATCCATGATGTCATGATTTATTTTGATGATACAGTCAATAGTAAAATAAAATAAATATGTCATCTATAAAGATAAGTTGCTAGTGCAGTATAAATGCTCGGATGAAATTCCCAAGTGAATAGCATGACATCGGGGAGCACTAGTTCATATGAGAAGCCAACTTTTTATGCAAAGATAAAGAATGACGCATTTAAAATTCTGAACAGCTGCCAGACAGAATAGCATTCTAATTATTAGAGTAAATTTCTCTGAAGAAACAAAAGATAAATTAAACTCAATGCTTCTATTATCTCCCCTATCGTCAAATATTGCTATTATTCTGAAATGTTCAACAACAAGCTCTCAAGACAAGAAAAATAGGCTGTTAGCTTTTTCTCAAGCGGAAATGATGAAAGACATCATGAAATATTTGATTAGGAAATGAAAATTCGAGCATCGAGATATTTTCTCATACGTTTATTGTAATATCGAGATGAAGATTACAGCCGCTTCTATAAAAATGTATCCGAGTGCAGGAGCAAAGCAATGTTTTAACTAATCAAAACATATACTTTGAAGCTTATTTTGTTATTCTAACTTTCAAAACACTCTTTATGGCTGGCAGCATCATGAAAAGTTGGCCCGAGTCAGCTATGGAGTTAGTGAACAGCACCTGTCTAGAATGAAGGTTAAACTATTTAACAAAAAAGAAAAAAAGAGATTATGTAGAACTATGAAGAACAGCAAGGAAGTGAACTGCTCTATCAATTCCATGATTTTATTCGCTTATCAAAAAATGTCCAATTTTCCAACCGGTATCAGGATATTAACTTCGTCACAAATTACATTGTCTCAATCATTGAACTGACTTTTAGCATTACAAAAACCACTTTTCTTATTTGATTGCTCCCAGCGCCGTCAGTAAGGGTGTAAATGATCCGAATTGTGCATTCAACGGAATTGAAATATGCGTGCCAATCTTGGCCTACTTTTCAGTTCATAAAATTCAAGATAATGAGAAACATTTCGACCGTCTTAGCATTCTAATTATTGTGCAATAAATGATAAAAGCAAGATTCACTTTGCTTTCTATTACATTTAATTAGGTGTGATGTTGTTGAGCACTACACTTTAACTAATCGTGCGTGTTTATCACTCGAATATAATTCATTAATTTTTACGTAGTGAAGTAAAATATTCTTAGTCAGTTTCGAATATGTAATACCAGTTTATTTCGCTTATGCAATTATGTCTTCAATACAGTACTCTCTAACAAGAGGATGCGCACACAGAAATACACAATGAAACACATAAAGCAAGTTAAAAATGATTCTCTGTCGAAAAATAGTTCATGAAGATTCTGTTTTCACTAAAGCATTTGTCAGGAAGATGATTCATATAATCGACTATACTCCATACGATGAGAAAGATATAACACATAAAGTTTTAAGCATAAAATAGGTTTATTTCCACGCAATTATAGCAAATCATCATATGTAATATATACACATATTGAACAAATAAGACAAGAAATCCAGGCTACGCAGTTTCACATAAATATGAAATACCTAAAAGCAGTTGATTAATTTCTTGGATTAACATCTGATGTTTGTTTGGTAAGGTTATCGTGAGCCGGTGAAAAACTATTATTGAGTATAGTATCGCTAGTCACACTATCCATACGGTGTATTCGATTTCCAAATGCATCAGTTGTTTCGATAGCTGTACCAGAATTCTGATAAATGATCTGTGTTGTCGTTGGACCCGTTATAGGCTCTATACGTAATTCGACAAATTCATTTAATGCCTCAGCAACTGCACGATTGGGATCACAATTCTAAATATGAGCAAAAACGAGAAAATGATATTTTTCCAATAGAATTTTACTTACTTTTGGTTTACTACGATAGGTGTTTACGGCTTCAACAGAAAGTGGAATACTTTCCATCATACATCCATAGGCCATTGGTGTCAATTTAATTACTGTATGCAGTGGAACTTTGATATAGGGAAGGCGTTCTATATTCAAATAGATATAGGTTTGATTGAAATGGAATACAAGAATTTCTACAAACCTGCATCTTTATCGAGAAAATAAGCAAGAATACAACGAGCAACAGCTTGATGACATACAACAAGTAAATTTTCTGCTCGTTCCAATTCCATAATGACTGGTTCGAGTCGAGCGATAAGATCGTGATAAGACTAAATAAAAATAAACAATGAAAATAACGATCGAATTTTCATTTACTGAAGAATGATGTAAAAACAACTCATTGGAGTCTATAGTATCTAATAGAGTTTTCCGATTGGAAAATCAGCTTCATGCGAAATACGAGATAAGGTTTCAATTGATTTGGAGGATAAATAGAAATACTCATTTAAAAACTAACCACATTAAGTATATCTGTTGATTGAGTTCGAGGATTTACAAACATCTATGACATAAGAAATTGTATGACGTCTTACCTCTCCACCTGGATATCGATAATAGTATTTTGATCGATCACGAGCAGCGAACTCTTCAGGGTAACGTTCGGCTACTTCCCGATAGGTCAAACCTTCGAAAATACCCTTTAAAAGAGAACAGAGTAGAATTTATTTTCCACCATCAACTTGCAAGAAGCTTTCTTACAGCATTGATTCCATTAAGAGCTTTCCATTGCTCTTTGGGTGCATCGATTTTTGCTGCTGTTTCAATTGTTTGTTGCCTTTGACTTGTCCAAACAATCAGATCCGAAATATTTTCTATATGAAAACGAATACAAAAATTGAATGTTCAAGAAAAGGTACTCACCATTGTCGATATATTCAGCGAGAGCTTCTGCATACTATACAATAAAATACATACAAACAATCGAGAATAAAGACAAACGAGAGACAATTATTACCACTTTTCCAGCTTCTGATAATGGTGCATTACCGCCAATACGCTGTTGAACATTTCTTGTCGATTCACCATGCTAAACATAATATTGGAATAAATTATTTTTCATCAACTCAAAGGACCTATTAGCTGACCCTGGTAAGATAGATAGTTCTCGGGAGAACATGAATATTCATTAGAAAATAAATGACACGACTTTGAATATTGCCTAGTATGAACAAGAAAAATATGAAATGTAAGTTTATAAATAGATAACACTTACCGCGCGTCTTATGAACCAGAAATCGTTCACCGCAATTAAAAATCTTGATAAATGAATAATGTTTCTCGTCATTTTTACCATCGATCGGTTCGTACTGTTTTGCATAGAGTTCAATACGTGACAAAAAGTCTTCGACGGCCACTGTATCCAGTACACCTTTGTAATCAGGACTTTTGAGTTTTACTTCCTAATATATATTCAAATAATCAGTATCGACAAGAAACAAATTTATTTTAATTTCATACTCGAATATTTGCTTGAATGACTTCCTGTGAATCACAAATTGATTCGACAAAAAACACACGAAAATAGCATGCCTCCACACAATGATTGTATACTGTACGACGTCTTTCACGAGTCGTATTTGTCGCATCAAATATAGCAACTTCACCTTCATTCTGAAGGTAATTGCACATATCTTCTAAGGCATTTTGAGCACATAAACTTGAAAAATAAATCGAATCGAAAATTGTAAAAATGATCTAATATGAAGAAAAAATAATACATACTTTCGAATAGCGACTGCTTCAGTATTATCCGGATCGAAAAATTCCTTGCCTGCATATCCTTTGACAGCATCACGACGATAATCGCCAACATTGAAAACTATAAGTAGACAAAAATGCAATCTCTACTCTATACGTGCTTTCTCCTCCAATAGGATTCGTCTATAAGAAAAATTAATGATAAGAATGATGTTTCTCATTGTGACCTTTCAAGGTATTCTTCTATAGAATCGAATGATCGATGTAACTCATAGCGAGGTCAGCAGATAATCTTCTCTGTTTCATCGATCGAGGAGAAACATATATATCTATGTATTTTCCAATGAAAATCTATCAACAATCTAGTTCTATTCACGTGATGATGACGTCATAAATGACCAATAGGAATAGTTTCGAAAGATTACGAAAGGCGTGGGAATTATTTTCTCATCTTTGTTGATTGATTTGCATGACAGAAAATAAATCTATTTTAGGGAACAAAACAATTAAAGAAAGATTTTTGAAGATATTTGATTTCTATCACCAAGCCTTTGATCAATAGATTTAATGAAAAGTCATTTTTATTTTTATTTTTATTTAATTTTATCCGATTATTATCTTTTTTATTCACCATTGAGAATAAGTTTTCAACATACCCTTCGTTTGTATTCCAATCCAATGTAAATACCGAGCTAATTTTCGAGCTATAAAAGTCTAAAATATGCATGGATTTTTTGATTTCTATAAAATACAAGAATCATATTTACTTTGCCACGTGCAGGTAAGCCGACCATCATCTGAGAAAAAATTTTTTTTAGATACGAACTAAACAAAATAGAAGTTCCCACTTACAATAACTGTTGGCGTTCGGACGAGTCGATCGCGACATGCTAAATTCGGCAAACAAAGCGTAAATCTCATATTGTCTTAACAAGAACAGAAAACAAAAATATCGTCTGCTTATATACGTAACTCCGCATCTTTGTACAGTAAGAGCGAGAACTTCCAATGAGATGACAAAGTCGCGCCGCGGGACTATTTGTCTTTTATCATCCTATCATTTGTGTACTGTGGAATTTCTACTAAATACAGAATTTTATTGCGCATCAAATTGGTTCAAAAGCTTCTTCTTATTTTTTTTCATTTCTCTTTTCAATTGGAGTTTATATTGACTAATAAAAATAAAACAAAACCGCTCTAACTGTTTCGGAAGTTTGCCAGTTTTGGACTCTTTGATTGCTTATTTTTTTTATCTGAACACGTTCAAAAAGTCGATTGCCTTTCGAAAAACTCTTTAACATCTATAACGTTTTTACCTTGACTCAATTGTCTAAATACTCCGGGAGTTCGTTTATTTTTAATTGAATGACTTTTTCGCCATGCATGAATGTCGCCATTGAGCGATTGCTGTGGTTTTCTCGTGTTGTTTTGCGGATTTAAATCAGGGAAAGGGTCATCTTCAACTTCTTCTTGTTCAATGGCACCATATTGTTTTGCCGTTGCATCGGGGAGGTTTTCCATATCATCCAAATTCAGTTGATTCGAATCAGTTCCTAAAAGTTGAAAATAAATTTATGATTTCAGTAGCAAAAAATGAGCTCGAGAAATAAAAATGATTTTGTTATAAAATATCCGTTAGCAATATGATAAATGATGAAAAACATTTGATTGGAAGAAAAAAGAACTTGATGATCTCTTTATTTTCATACCATCTTACTCGTTAATAGGATTAGCTACTCTATCTAACTTTTCTAATCACTCACAGTTCTTCTTATACTTCTATGACAGCAGTGATAATATATGATCGGGGTGCTAACAATTATCTGCCGTAATTCAATTTTCTGTTTGATGAGTCTAATTATTGGTGAGGAAGAAAACAACACAATCTAGTAAAATGAATATCAAACAGAAAGTTAGTTAGGTTGCAATACTGAATGATATCTACTTCATGAGTTCTCACAAGTTCGGCAATGATTTTTCAGTGAAGTGATATATCAAAGATCACATCATGACATGATCGTTAATTATAGAATTTTGAATAACAAAAATGATGACTTTAGAACATAAGCACCATAATCGGTGAAAAGCTGTACCTTGATCGATGCTAACTACGTTGAGTATCATGCTCGTTCAAGTTTTTTTGCTGTTTAAATTTCATTTAAAAATAGATTTATTAGAACAAAATATTGTGACAGTGAAACAGTTGAATATTTTCAGATTTCGATTCATTTTTATATGCGTCATACTGATTTTTCAATAAGTACAATGCAGTTGCTAAAGCAGTCAATACCACCGGAAGGCATAAATTCTTGAAATAGCAGAGAGAAAATGGTCCTTACAAATGCAAGTACATTCACTACGCTGAAACTTTAAAACTCTCATGGGTTCTCTCCTTCTCAATGATAAGGCAAGGCGTCAGATTCATATTAATGCGCGTTACATATTTTGATGGTATGTTTCTTGCATTTCAAACGTAATAGATATTGTTGTCTTTGTTATAGAATAGAGAAAGATATTACAACAAGACTCATTCAATCTTGAAAATGATACATTCACAGAATATCGATATTCAAATTCAAAAATTTCTATCCTAGTCACAAGAATTTTTAGAATATAAAATTCAATTTTTTTGTTTTCAAGGTTTGTGCAGAAAATTTAATTGTCTACTATTAGCTATTATCGTGGTAATGATTACCCTTTCATTTCTATACTGCTTTTAATGACCACTCTAACGATATGTTTGCAGGAAACGTGTATACATAATTAGAAGAGAAAAAACTAATCATAAATCAAGAAAGAATTTTTTAGAAAATATGACAAGAAAAACAAAATCATCTAACAAGCATATATTGAAAGGAGAGTGTCATTTGATGCAATGCATTAAATGCTACACCGTGAAGCTCGCATGATTCTGTAATTATATAAAATGACTATTTTTTGGTTAGAAGAAATGAGTCACGCAGGAAACAGTTAAAGAAGAATCCAAGGACGACCTACGAAGAACAGAATCTCGTTTGAAAACACTGGAACCATAAGACAGATTGGAAAGAGCTGCAAAAAAAATGACTTACTATGCCTCACGGGCAACAATAAATAATTCATTTCTTTATTCTTTTTATTATACGACAGAATTTATAGTACGGACTAGCTGCACTCTATTCCGCTAGCTCCTCTATACGAACAAATAGAAGTATAACAGACGCTATCATTCACATTCTTTTTTTAGGGTCCGGATTCCTTCTAAAAAAATCGAGATACTTCCGAAATTTGCTAACTAATAATAATTTCAAATCCTATCAACTTTAGCTAAGTAAATTGCCTAGAAAATTGAATTTATTTAAAATCGATAGCGTATTCTTCGATGGAAGAAAGGAAAAAGTCGAAGATTTATTTTGCGCACAAATGGAGGCAGGGAAGCTAAAAATAGTAAAGAGAAACAGACATTTGTACTACTTACGTGCTTGTGATATGCTTTCTGACATTTTCCTGCCAATTAATTTTTGAGTCGACTAAAGTTAGTTTTTAATCATATGTAAATTCAATTTTAGTTGTAGAAAAAATATTGTTATTTTATAAGATTAAAATATACCAGAACTGCTAGTATAAATGCGCAGAATTTGTAGACAATTTCACAGTCTTGCCTGTTTTTTCTTTTTCTGATTCATTTTTGGCAAAGAAAAAAAAGAAATTGCAAGAAGAGATGTTTTTCTCTTCTTTTCTTTTCTTTCCTGCCATGTCCTTAACGGCGAATATGGTAAAACATGATGTGCATTAATATATTGTTACTTTTCGATGAATAGTTATTCATCTTTTGCTGCACGAGAACACTTCTATAGTTTGGTGCCTAATAATGACAGATTACCATCTTGTATTCATTTTAAAAAAAGTAATTTAGATTTGATCTGCTCTCTGATACACTGATGACCATTTGATAGCTTCTCTATGACTGTATTTGTTGTCATAGGCCAATAGTTTTCACAACTGTTATATCTTCTCGAAAAATATTGTCACGCCTTGCAAATAGTTGTTGTCAATCTTTTTTTGGAAAGTCCTCTGAGTTGACTCATTTTCTTCTAGCTGAGAAGGGACAGAACTTGTCGTGTCGATTTTCTTTTTTAATAATATAATAAAAACGACAGGAAGAAACGCGCACGACAGTGTTATTTCATAGAAATGGCATGGAAAGAAAAATTCTGATTCCTGTATCCGCGGACTAATTGTATTAGATATGAATCATATCGAATAGACAAGTAAATACACATGACGATTTTTTTCCCATATCTTTCTGTCAGAAATTGTGATGAGAAAAAAGATCTATATCTTAAAGTTGTCTATTGGCATAAGTGAAGTTCTCTCTTCAGATAGAAACAGTTTGTTAGCTATTAGCTTCTAGCAATATTTATTATGAAAACTTCATTCATGACATAGATATGAGTATGGATCTTTTCTTCGCCTACACTCAATATTCGGAAGCAATCATTGAGTTGCAATTGGAAAGCTCGGCATTAATAGTGTAGGAACATCTATAGTGAAAATATTTTGAGCAAAAGAATAACAACTCGTGTCTGAAACAATGTCTAGGGTCAGAAATAGATGACAAGATTCTTATCAGGTTTCTATCAAACAATATTAACAATATTTGATAGCACATTCGCAACTATTAGTTGAATCAATGATTAATGTCACATTGCATGATGAAACCAATCTGATGACGTTTTATACAATACGATGTTAAATTCATGCTGACCAGTGCTTTTCTTTTCTTTCTCCTATTTTAATCAATAATGACAAAACCCTGCGTGTTTTACTCTTTTGTTGGTGAGCTATTAAAAAGTAATAGCATTTCCTAAGAGTAACTCTGAATACTGTTATATCAAAGAATAAAAAGCGAATCCCACTTACAACCATCGGAGATTGCTAAATTGGCACTCGAAGAATATGCCAAAGAGTATTTTGTTTAAAAGAGAAACTTCCTAGAATATTTTGCCATATAATAATGTGCTGTTAGAAGATGAAAGAAAAACAAATTTTTTCAAATATATTTATCATGTTTTCAACAATATATGCTGATGTTTTTTTTTCTAAAGAAATCTGGTCGAAAGAACTATGCAAAAATATTCATCAATAAGGCCTGAGCTCTCTTCTCGCCATCGTATATCGTGCCAATAAGCTCGAGTCCGTTACGAGTTTACTATTCAGAGATGTATGAGCTGAACAATCAGAGGTTGATATTCAGAATGTTCTTAAGAAAAACAAGTGAAAGTGGTGGAGATTTTAACTTTCGTTAATTTGCTTTTCTTTTTGATACATTAAATAGTCATTGATTGCTTCTTGTTTCTGTATACATTTTCTGATCTCTATGGCTAGTGTTGTTAATACTTGAATTAAAATTCATATAGAGACAGAAGAAGTGATTGGATTTAATAGTTTAAATCGAACAACTCTCTCCAGCAAACAGCCTGATAGATTCCCATGTAAAGAAATTTACGCGAAAAATCAACATATTCTTGATTATAATCGATTAGCACCACAAATAATTGATGAAAATCGAGCAATTATGTTTTTTTTTCTGATTAAATTGAAGATTTTGATCGATTTTTTTTTCAAAGTTTATTAGAAATCAAAGATTTTTCACCAATTACAATCAATTCTGAGTGATAATCGATTTTAATCAGTATTTTATTATTTTTTTCTCGATTAAAATCAACGAAAATTGTTTCGGTTCTCGAATAGATATAATCATTGAGATTAGGTTCCTTTAAAATAAACTCCTACTCCTACTACTAACAATATATTAGAATCAATTTTACTTTTGAACGCATTATAACGAATTCAGTTTTATCCAGGTTAAAATAAATACACTAAAACCCCAATTAGGAACCATTCAGTTTTTTCAACAGACTAATTTACGAAAATCGAAATAAACTGATTCTAGACTGAAAAAACATGTTTTGAGAACTTTCACGATCAGAAGTCCCTTCTCTATTGATTTTTCGTAATTAATAAGAAAACGTTTTGAAAGAATTCATTCTTAATGATTTTTTTGATTATATTGGGTAATAAAAGTTAAAGTTAAAGTCATCATAGTAATTTAAAGATTGTTCATTTCAACAATGTAAAATACATTACTGTTAAAAGCTTAAACAGATGATATCTGGAAAATTTAGAAAGATAGATTATTACTTCAGTACTTGGTAATAAACGGCATACACTGACAATCGTACATCAGTAACTATCACCTTTGTTATTCAAAAGATGATGGAACAACCTATTTAGACTCGATACATGTAACAACAAGACGAAACCTTAGATACTGAGCTAGATTTCTTTATGCACATGAAAAACGCGATTTTAACGTATATGACCTGGTTTGAATTCAAAACAACGATTCAATTATCTCTAAAATCGCATCGGAAATCTGATGTAATACACGATACCCAGAAACATCAAACCCCTTTCAAAGAAAAAACACTGTAACACTTTACAGTGCTTACCATAAAAATAATTGATTGCACAAAACCTCACATTCCTGGGTTATAATACGAGATCCCTTTTAATTTAAAGCTGAGTTGTTTTTTTCGCTATTTCTTCCTTTCGCTTCAAAACGAATCTTAAGGATAAATTTTGTTTTTATCAATCGATTTAAATGGAACATGTCGAGACATATTTTTTGTTTTTGTTCCATTGATTCGAATGGAATATGTTCAGACTTGTTTTTCGTTTTGATAGCAATTGATTTCGTTGACTCTTCCTTTTTCTCGGAGACGAGTACACAAGTTCGTTTACCAGAAAATAAGGAAGTAGAAGCATACTTTGTTGCGAAAGTAAAATTTCTGAATAATGTAATTTAGAGAATACTGATGAATTCTTGAGAAAGTACTTTCAGGAAAGCAAAAATCAGTCTAATCTTGCTAATTGTAAATCAGGGTTACTGGAAGTAATTGATGAGATGCTTTTATGTGCCTGATGTCGATCTCAAACCATCACAGCTACTTTAAATCAGCTGTTAGTTGATTGGTGATTTATTAAAAACAAATAAAAATCAACTGAAATTTGTTGTAAGCGGTAGTATTGGGAAACAATTGTTGCATCTACTATAATCGATTGTAGTTAATTAAAATCGATTATAATCATACGCCTTTCAATCGATTGCCAATTCATTAGAAATTGACTAGAATTAGTCGTAATTGATAGTAATCGATTAGTACAACAGAATAAGTGTTTTTTCCGATTATAATCGATTGTAGTTAATTATAATCGATTAAAATGTGTATGATTATAATCGATTTTTAATCAAAATGGTAATCGATTTTAACCTGATTTTAGCCCTATTTTTTACATGGGTTGCTGTATCTTAACTTTGCAACTTAGTTCTGTTTGCATATCAGATTTTGTAAATGTCTCAGAGTGACTACTGCTCGTAAGATACGATACGGAGACAGTAATTGAATAATTACTTTTCGAGAATATAATTAACAAAGACAAGTGGTTTTTTAAACTTATTCAATCAATTATATGACGAATTTCGAAGATTTCAATTATGCAAAGAACATTCATTCGTTATTCTTTCTTGTATGCAACACAACGGCAACAATTGCGTCTGCAGCTTGAATAAATATGCATCATTTAGGAAACTGACGGTGGTGAGCAGTGCATGTGATTACATTATCGTCTTTTCTTTGCCTTAAACTAGTACCCATGAAAATCCAATTTTATTAAACGACCCACAAAATAAAAATACAAATAAATTCTGAATGAAATAAAATATATTTAGAAATGGATAAATTCATTAATGTAGTTCGATAGAGCATGGGTGAATTTTAGCACATTGGTTGTTCACACATAATGCTCTAGGACAGTCTGGTCCTGTGCCAGGTCCGCATTTTTTACAAGGGTGGTGTAGTTTGCAATCAGCATCCGTATGGCATGTTTCGGTGAGAGCCCAAGAGCACGCATTGATTTGACCACACTTATGGTCGAGACATAACGGCATTACACATGCTGGACCTCTTCCTTTAATACATACCGAACACAAGGCATGTGTAGCTGAACATTGAGAATCTGTATCACAGGAGCCAGAAACTACATCCAACATCAAATTGCATGAAATTAGTAGAAGAATAACGAAAATTGAAGATGGAAAATGCATCGTTATTGCTTTTTTATGTGCAGATTGCTTTTATTTCACTGCCTTTTATAGTTATTTAATTATACGATTTTGCATTTTTCTCGTTAATGTGCATATAGAACTATTTTTTTACGACGTGACAGCGGGTGATTTGTTAATTGATACTTGTCACAATGCAAAGTATAACAATGCAACACAAAGAAAAAAACATAAAACGAAGGCCAGTGATGGGAAAATTTTCGTTTCTTTTCAGTGCTTCAAAACGCGTTAATACTGACCGGTTTAATGCGTTCCGCAGCTGCTGAATCGATTAAAAATGCCGCGAGATGATATGCGTTTCGTTTTCATCCAGATATAGTGACTCCAAAACGCGTTTTAAGAAAATCGGAAGATTGGTTTTACGCCTATCTTACCATAGGAAACACTGCGGAACGCGTTAAATCGGTCAGCATTAACGCGTTTCACAGTGAATATACCTTAATTTTTTATCCCATAGGATGCTTATCATGGTATATTAGCAAAACAATTAGATGATTTAAAACAAGATATAAAATAATAAAATTATATGTACATTTTAAAGATAAATTTCTGACATATCATTCATTTTTATCCCAGGAGGATCATCCTGCCGTCTGAAAGGTCATCGGAAACGGTCTGAAACAGCTATAAAATAACATAAAACGGCATTAATTTTCACCCTATTTCGCCGTAATCCGTCAGCTCGTTTTACGGGCCATTTTTTTGCTAGAAAACGGCCATCGCTTTTAACATCATTCTCTTCGTTTTCCGAGTTGACGGAAAACGGCGCTGTTTTTTAACGTTTTACATCGTTTTTATGCCGTTTCAGGCCGTTTACGGGCTGTTTTCTTTCACCTGAGCATACAGTAAGCGATTTACCTGTAACAGTTATTTAATATCATATAATGATAATCATCAACAAATTCTGTATGGTAATATTATTGTTTTTTTTATTTATTTAACAATGTACGTTATTCATTAATACAACAATATATTCCAGCTGCTGTTAATATTTCCGACTTTCTTGAAATTTCCAATGAGCTAAAAGATACAGTCGATTTATTTTACCCTATTTGATTTTTAAGCGATACGTATGTTATTATTCCTACTAGTGACATAGTCAGTAAATGTGTAATGGTATCATTCCAACAATACCAATGTATAAGTGGAAGACGTGTAAGGTGTGAACACAATTAAATATCATCACTACTTGCTTCTTTTTTTTCATTCTTTTTTTAGCCTTCGCTGCATGAAATAAATATTCTTGTTCGGAATTTTCAAGCTCTTACTTGAGTATTTCTTTTTCATTAAAATTAAATCGTTTTCTTTGTAGTCCTTTGTGGGAGGCAAGTATACATCGCTTTCTTCTTATATCCCTGCATACTATTATTATAGTTATTTGTACATTTTTCTTGGTTCTAGATATCTTTAAATATGAACACTTATCAACGGTTTCATCTATCACAACGTTTATCAAAAGAAAAAAAAATTATTCATGCATTGTTTATCTTGATGAACCATCAAAATATAGTATTGTTGATTCAAAACGATTGTTAAACATCGATGATTGAGGTTATGGAATAATTAAAGAGCTTGGAAAATCGTACAATATTCATGTAGAACAAACAGGTATACTTGTGTTTATCATATATGAACTATTTTTATCTTTATTTTAGTTACCCAAGAATCCATGGAAAGATATGGTCAATTATTAGAAAAGTAATCCAATCTCAAATGCACGAAGAAGTTGCTTCAGATTGTGAAGATTTGCAACTAAAATTGGTAAATGAAAATCGAACAAATTCGTCATCAACTACATTAACAAGAAGTTCAAAATCATCAGTTAAACAACAGCAAAGTAAATATATGATACTACTGATATAGTCTACAATTGCTATTTATTTTTGGCTTTAGCTAGTGCACTCAAAGCATTTTCATTAAAAAAGGTTGCCTTTGGCTGGTAGTTTGCTCAAAATCTTATAAGTATTATTAATTTTTTTCTGTGAACTGGTCAAACATCATTTCCACTAATAAACCAATTGAAACATTACCATTATTATTATCACCCACAGCTGGCTCACTTGGTGATAGAATGAAACTAGATGCACTTGCTGAAGGTAATAAACCTGTATTTCTTTAGTCAAGTTCTTTTACAATGTGTTTGTAGGTGAAAAAGAAACTGATCACGACTCATTTGATTCGGATGACGATAAAGAAGATGACAGTTTTAGATTTTCACTAGATGATAAAGACGATGATTTGCCACACAATGAATTATTGCATTTTATACCGTTGCTATCAACTACAACTTCAAAAAAACGTGTATCAAAGCCAAAAACAAAAAATTCCTGTTGCTAAACGTTTACGTTTTACAACCGATGGTGACGAAGGCAAAGCTGAAGGTCAACAACTTGATTTACAGCAGCTATTAAATTATATTAAACAAGTTAATGCAAATATGCTAAAATTGCAGAAACAACAACAGCAGACAACAATCACTTTAGAGCGCCAAGAGAAATTTTTAAATATTTTGTGTGCAAATCAAAAAAATAGCTAAAAGTTTAACACGACATAAGGTAAGACAAACAACTCTTTTTCCTCAACCCAGAACTCATTTTTTTGCTCTAGATTCCAGCTATTCTTCAAGCAGACAATGAAGATATTGCTCCCAATGTTGATGATTCAACTGATCTTGTATCAGTAAGTAACTATCATTTTAAAACCCTCTATTAGCACATAGTATGAGAGCTAACTCTCGATTATCCTGAATAATACCGAAAATAAAAATGTAAAATGAAATAACAGCGTCACGTATATCGACATAATTACATTCGACATTGCTAAGATTAACCATAACTCTATAGTCTTTTTTCCTGCTATTGTTCCTTTTTAGGCATATACTAGAAGGGACGGTGTTATTGTTTCATTATTAAAAATACAAGGTAAAAAACAAAATGCAGATAAATATGCTTTAAAATTAATTAAGGCACTATTTATTGATAAGCAAGATTTACAGAATGTCGATGTTAAGAAAATTGATGAAGACCCAAGAATTAAAGCAATATATGGTACGTAATGAATTACAACATTCTTTTAAATGTATCTATTTTCATATTATGTTTTTTTTTGCAGGCGCCATTAAACAAAAATTTAGCTTTTCAGAAGTCGAAATGTCGATTATTTCGTCACCTGTTCATGATTCTATTCTCAGCAAGCGATGGAATCAAGGGAAAACGTTGAAGTCAAAAGCAACACTCAGTAAACTAAGATTAAAAAATATCCATTTCAAAGATCATTGATTGACCATTATTTTGTTCTTTCCCTAGATGAATCCGTTGCAACCACTTCTACACCACAAGATACCAATTACAACAATAATAAACAACAAGGTGAAGCTAATGAACAAACAAGTTATTTAAGTTAAATTTTATGCATATTCGTGTTCATTCTTATACTTTTTATATGTCATGAAAATATTTTCGGTTTTTGTCTTTCTATTTTAATCTTGTTAGCTTATTCTTATTTCAGTTGAAAATAAACAATCACCATTAAGTGAGGAAAGATGTTTTGTGCAACCTAAAAGTCGTAGTGAGTAAGACAAAATAGCACATAGGAAAGTATTAGCATGGGAGCGGGTGTGAAACTCGTTTATTGGTGAAGGAAAAATCGCGATTAATTTTCGAAAATCGTTAAAAAAATCATCATTTTGGCGATTTTATCACAATTAATCTCACATTTAATCGGCATGATAAATCGCCATAAATCTTCGATTTTCACGCGATTTTTATTCCATAAACATATCAAGACAAGTTGCATCAAATGACGTTTGAACGAACTTCCTAGCTCACATAATTTCCGAGATAATGAAAAACAAAGTGTGTCAAAAACGTCACAGCGTTACATTCGAACAATAACATTTACGTAACTGCACGTGATAGGCAGCAATAAAAGCTTTTAAAAAACACACAAGTATTTATAATGACTATTTTACTTTGTTTGAATATCTTTACTGAAGATAGTCAGTTATTTCCATTTTGTTCATTTGATAGCGTGAAAAGGAATTGTATTTAAAATAGAGTCCCTGTAAAAAATCCGAAAAATACAAAGAATTAATAATTATCGAATAGATTTGTTTAAAACACACGAAAATTATACTAAAACACGAGCGTTTCTTACCAATTTTCTACTTTTTTTTCATTTTTATAGGAAACACAGAAAAAGGCATCGAAATGCAGGAGGAAAGGGTGTGGGTGTGGTGGAGATTTTATCTTTCGTTAATTTTCTTTTCTTTTTAATACATTAAATAGTCATTGATAGCTTCTTGCTTCTGTATACATTTTCTGATCTCTATGCCTAGTAGAGGTGGACCGTTTTTTTAACGGAATTTAATTAATGACATTAATTAATGGCTTCTACTAGCCATTAATCTTAATGGTTAATGTTTTCTAAGGAAAACTAAATTCATTAATATTAATGTCAATTTTTTCATGAAAACATTAATTTTTCCATATTACTGAATTAGGTTTCTCTAAGCAAACATTATCCACAATTATTAATCAATTAACTGGTCTTAATTGCTAATGTTTTCTCTGAAAGTGTTAATTACTTAATTTGGAAAGTGGATGCTTTCATGAAAACATTAACCATTAATATTAAGTCATTAGTTTTAATGAAAACATTAACATTAATATTAATGATTAATGAAAGTATAATCCCTAGTATTAACGAAAACATTACTATTCATAATAATGGTGAATATTTCCGTTAATCGTTAATATCATTCAAGAACATTGACATTAATTTAATATTAATCTTAATGGCCCACCCCTATTTAATAGTTTAATCGAACAGCTCTCTCCAGCAAACAGCTCGATAGCTTGCTGTATCTTAACTTTGCAACTTAGTTCTGTTTGCATATCAGATTTTGTAAATGTCTCAGAGTGACTACTGCTCGTAAGATACGATACGGAGACAGTAATTGAATAATTACTTTTCGAGAATATAATTAACAAAGACAAGTGGTTTTTTAAACTTATTCAATCAATTATATGACGAATTTCGAAGATTTCAATTATGCAAAGAACATTCATTCGTTATTCTTTCTTGTATGCAACACAACGGCAACAATTGCGTCTGCAGCTTGAATAAATATGCATCATTTAGGAAACTGACGGTGGTGAGCAGTGCATGTGATTACATTATCGTCTTTTCTTTGCCTTAAACTAGTACCCATGAAAATCCAATTTTATTAAACGACCCACAAAATAAAAATACAAATAAATTCTGAATGAAATAAAATATATTTAGAAATGGATAAATTCATTAATGTAGTTCGATAGAGCATGGGTGAATTTTAGCACATTGGTTGTTCACACATAATGCTCTAGGACAGTCTGGTCCTGTGCCAGGTCCGCATTTTTTACAAGGGTGGTGTAGTTTGCAATCAGCATCCGTATGGCATGTTTCGGTGAGAGCCCAAGAGCACGCATTGATTTGACCACACTTATGGTCGAGACATAACGGCATTACACATGCTGGACCTCTTCCTTTAATACATACCGAACACAAGGCATGTGTAGCTGAACATTGAGAATCTGTATCACAGGAGCCAGAAACTACATCCAACATCAAATTGCATGAAATTAGTAGAAGAATAACGAAAATTGAAGATGGAAAATGCATCGTTATTGCTTTTTTATGTGCAGATTGCTTTTATTTCACTGCCTTTTATAGTTATTTAATTATACGATTTTGCATTTTTCTCGTTAATGTGCATATAGAACTATTTTTTTACGACGTGACAGCGGGTGATTTGTTAATTGATACTTGTCACAATGCAAAGTATAACAATGCAACACAAAGAAAAAANGAAGATGGAAAATGCATCGTTATTGCTTTTTTATGTGCAGACTGCTTTTTTATGTGCAGATTGCTTTTATTTCACTGCCTTTTATAGTTATTTAATTATACGATTTTGCATTTTTCTCGTTAATGTGCATATAGAACTATTTTTTTACGACGTGACAGCGGGTGATTTGTTAATTGATACTTGTCACAATGCAAAGTATAACAATGCAACACAAAGAAAAAAGATGAAACGAATGGTAACAGTCTAAAATGTCTGTAAATAAGTGTCCTTTTAAAAATGTTCCCGCTATTTCGTCCTTGAAAAAATGTCCCTGAGAAATGGTCCTTAGAAATATTGTCCTCCTAAAAAATGTCTTTCATTTTCAAGATGTGGTTTTTGTGAAACATGAACTACTCTTATTCATAAAATCAATGATGCCATATAATACATAAAAAAATAAAATTCTAATCTCTTTTCCGTTTGCGACAAAAGATAAAGTTATGTTAATGATTCTCGTGGATCAATTTTTTTGTTGTCAAATCGTTCATATGATTCTTTCATACGTTGTTCTGCAATTTTGGACTTGGGGTGCGTTGCACAAGGTTTCATTCCACTATTAATTTGAAAAATTAGGTTATCAACAGTAACTGTTCCAGAAAATCTTATAAATGTATCGTGAGAATTTGTATGCAAAATTACGTTACAATTTCGGTTTGTATATATGCCAAAATTTTAGTGTATTCTTTCGATTAAAATTTTAAAATTGGAAATTATAACCATGAGTAATTAACATAAAGTTTCCTTTATTCGAGTATATTTTTGTAATTGTTGGTTTAGTTAGATTTCGGTTGTAGAAATGAATTTTCAGGCGATTGACATGGCGATGAACATTTAGTTTCATCAATAGTTGTCAACTTATTAGATTCCACTAAAAATGTATTTTTGCGATTACGAAAAAATATTCCGCAAAACAACGAATGATACTTGGGTGAACATATGAAGACCCAGCCACTTTTTGGAAAAAAAATTTTTTTCAATCTTTTTTCAGTCGAAATTTCCGGTATGCTGTAGAAAACCAAGGGGGAAATAGCAGACTTTTCGACTTGAAGTTACTTTAAACTACTTTATTGGTACTTTGAGATACTTCAAGTGTACTTTGAACTACTTTAGTAGTACTTTGAACTACTTTAGTGGTACTTTTAGCTACTTGAAGAGTACTTTAAGCAACTTTAGTGTAATTTGAGATACTTGAGACTACTTTGTACTACTTGACGCAACTTTGAGTCACTTAAAGCTTTTTTGTAATAAGTTTAATCGTAATTTCTAAATGCTAGTGTTTTAATTCCTTATGCTATCAATAAATAATAACATAAAATTGGAAGACTCCTTGAATTAAGAGAAAGTCTCAATGAATAGTGCAACAATACGTTTTAAAATAATTTATTTAAAAAAACTAGATACAAAGCAAGAACATAATCGATAAGAAACGTGCGTCTGGAATATAAAAATACATAAATGTTCAATTGCGACTTTTTTTTGTTGAAACAGATCGTTGTGACTCTGATGTTATACGACGTTTAGCATTATTCTGTGATTGTGATGCTGGAGCTGAATTGATATTAGGTGTTGTTTGCGTATTTATTGTTTGATCAGTAGATATCTGCATAGACGATACACATGATTGAGATGATGGGACTTGCGATACTGAAATTGTTGATTGCAGTTGCTGTTGTAATATCATTTGTTTTTCAGCTTTTTTAATTTCTTGCATATGACTACATCCAATAGTTTGCAAGTGTTTATAACAATTTGATACTTGTATTTTTGATCATTTTTACATAATGAAATAACTTTGCCACACTTGCACTTGACCGTGGCTTGTATAACAGAATTTCGATCAAAATCAATATTTAAGTAACTAAATGCTCTATTTCGTAGCCGTTTTTGTTAACTACTAAATATTGCTCAAAGAAAATGAATTCGTCGAATAATGATGCTCTTCTTGATATTTCCGTTTTACCTAAAGATATTTTTGAACGCGTCGATCGCGAGTTTTATGATGCCGTTAAATCAGTAGTAGGTGATTCATTGGTTAAAATTTTGAAAATACAATTAATAAATTCTGCTGGAAAATTGTTAAATACTCCCGATTTATTTGCTTTTCTCAATTTTGATTCAGAAGAAACCGATGCCATTAAACTTGAATCATATTTTAAATCTAAAACTGGACAATTGGTTATCAAGCCAGGCATTCAAAGTAGTTCTTCATATCTTATAAAGCTATTGAAGAAAACATTAAAACAAAAACAAGAATCTGCATCAAAAGAAAATAATGACAATTATCAAAATTATGTAACTGATGAATTTCTTGATAGGAGATATTCATTTAGGATGTCTAAATCATATTCCGTAGAGGAAATACAACATATCTAGATGGAAAGCCTAATTCTTACGAATTTGCTTATTTTGATTCCTTCCTTTTAAAGTTCTTCAGTCAAATAATGCTATCAATAACGTTTCCAGCGATGAGCATTTTCAAAATCATTATAAGGGTGCAATAAAATATTTTTTAGTGGACTTATTCTTTTTTTGCATTGTAAAAACAGTAACTTCTGACCTCATATAGCTATTCAGAGCTAAATAAATGAGCGAGCGTTGCGCTAATTTTGTGTAGACTTTCTTCTTGGCAATATCAGGGACAAGCATTAAATTAACATTGCTGATTTTTCTAAATGAACATTCTGCAGAAATTTTCTAACAGTCACTTACAGATTAATTCCTTAGGCATAATATATATATATTAGCTATTTAGATCAGAAAAGCGCAATAGTTCGCACAGCTGCATTATCACTACTTAGAGAGTTTGGTTAGTACTATATAATATTCACTAGTGATACGATTATTTAAAGAACTAAATGGTGCATGGATATCGCAACCCAAAGCTTGTTGTTATTTATTATCTTTTAAATACAACTAAACTGAACAAAACTAGTAGTTTCTTTGGAAAAGGGTTTAGATGAATATTAAGCGATATAATTGATCTGTCAAGACTAAATTCTTTAAGTAGAGATATTGAACCATTAAAAGGTGTGATTCATAGAAGAACATCCTAAATGAACTATTCTTAATCATCCACTATTAAGATCACTTATTAAATGGCTTCAGCTGAACAATTCAAGTGGTGTGCACCAACCCAAGCAGACAAAAAATTTTAATAACGCGTGCAAACGCACATACTTTCTCGGACGTGTTCGGATGGCAATCGATGTTCCCGATTGTGTGTCACTAACGGCAAAAAGAATACGACGTGAAAACGCTTACTTTTTCATGCTAACTGAAATTGTAGCAATGTATTATCCGTAGAATTTTAATCGTTTTCACATCTGCTTGACTTGGACGCTTAAAAGACGTATTTTATCGTAGTGAAATATTTTTCACGTTTGAACGGCCTGTTTTTTAAATCTACTTTAAATTTATTATTTATAGATGTTTGTGACTCACAATCGGGAACATCGATTAGCATCCGAACACAGTTAGTAAAATTACACGTTTACACGGTGTCTATTTTACTATACTGGTATATTTTCGCGTTTCAACGATCGGTTTTTAAAACCTACTTTGGATTTAGTATTTACAGAAGTTTTTGACACACAATCGAGACCCTCAATTGACAGCCAAAAGCATCTGTTATTTTTCAGCGCGGAAACGCGAGTTGTGAGAAGATTTGTAACGTGTCAGTGTCACAGGATCCCGTTGGGACAATCCACCTGCGACGTTGCATCTAAATACAAATAAATTAAATCATCA